>JAABKJ010005558.1:0-22918 GCA_011634705.1 Andricus grossulariae | reverse complement strand
ACATCCCTTTTCAGGGCAGTTGTCATCGTCTCCAGCATCCTCCAAGGTAGCAGATTCAAATAACACTTGTGCTTTTTTAGCTGCAACTGTACCATTTGAAATTTACGAGAAACAGGTTTTTCTCTTCGAAGTGTAAGCATAGTCAGATATTCTTATCACGCGATCAGAAAATCTGTCCCTTCATTCGGCTCTAAATTTTTCCAGGCTCGTGAGAAAGTTTTCAGCTGCGAAGTTGAATTCACTGTAACGCCATTATTAAAAAAATGGATCTCTTTAGCGAATTCGTGAGTCTGTGGAAAAATTGAAGGCTCTGAAGCGAAAGCTCCCATGTGAATTCTACTAAAAAAGTATCCCCAAAATACTTTTTTTCATAATTCCACTAACAAAGGTGGTATTATACTAAAATAAGCTGGCTTTCAGGGAATTTTCTGGATCTAAGTGAGAACTTTGAAAAGTTAGCGGAAATCGGAGTCAAAATTCATGTTCAGGATCTAAAATATATAAAGACACCATACTGAGCCTGCTTTCCAAATAAATTCATACCCAGTGGTAATTCGGGACACGAAAATCTGCTCTTCTAAGGAATCTCCTGCATCTAGTGGAAAACCCCGCTGTGATAGCGGGAAACTAGTCTCAGCTTCGTATTTTGCGCAACAAAATACATAAAACATGATGCCTGATCTTTTTCCAGCAGATTTCAATAAGAAGGGTTATTTCATACCCGACAAAGCAGATTTTATAGAGAATTTTCCACGTTTAGGGAACAATCCTGACGCGCTCGGGGAAAACTAATGCCAGATTCTTGTTCAGCGCCCCAAAATATATAAAAACATCATGCCTGATCTTTTTCCATACCAATTTAATACCAGGGTTAATCTATACCCAGAAAAGTTGATTTACTAGGGAATTGATTTGGCACCCCGGTTTTTTTTTACAAGTATTTCAAATCTTAATCAAAACAGGAACATTTTATGCCCTGTGTTTCTATCGCAAGTTTAAACTTAATTTTACTCAGTTTACAAAAAGACGGCCGCTAGAACTACAATCATATGATTCATTAGATAAATAATAACAAATAATTACAGGCCAGGAAATAACAGGAATTACGGACCAATAACTTTTCTAAACACGCTGTATAAAGCTGTGTAAGCTATCCTGAACGATAGGATTTTCAGAGAAATAGGCCTGTGTGGAGAAAGATATACGAACAGCGAGGCTTGAAAAGAGGTGCATCACATACCCGAGAGAACCTGCTGAATGGAAGGTGCATCTGACAACGTACAGCTGCATCTTTCAGAAGGGCGTCTTTCAGGGTGAAACCACGGTATCGCCCTGAAAGACGCTGAGAGGGCACATGAGTCGTTTCCTCTTTTGCAACACATTTCTGCCACTTTTTCTCACACTACGCACTACTTCTGGGTACATCTGTGGCTATGCTAATGATTGCGAGCATAAGTTCAAACGTGTATTTTATCTGGATGACCTAAAGATCTATACTTCTAGTGCAAGCCAACGTTAGAGTGATTTAAGTATCATCGATGGTTAGACAAAGGAGATCGGTATGGACTTTGGATTGGACAAGTGTACCAAGATTCGTATGAAGCGAGGACTAACTGCTAGAGTTCCCGTGGACCCTGAGATCGTGGATATGAGAGTTATTAGGCACATTGCCAATGTAGAGACCTATCCATATCTAGTCGCGCCTGAGAACCACATCTAGGACATAAGGTCAGTGACGGAGGCTCTCCGAACCAGATATAGTTGTCTCCTTGGACAGATTTGGTCTTCCGAACTGTCGGTGTTGAACAAGGTATCTGCGAACCTCAACATTGTCACGCGAAAGATCATGCATATGCAAAAGAGGTTGCTCATCAATTCGTCCGTTCCGCGATTGTACTTTGCCGTTCAAGGTGCCGCCGTCAAGACGGACGCGGACATCTAAATTTCGAATGTCTTTATAACCGAATTATCCCTGCAACAGCTTACATCGTCACAAATGGAAAAGAACCTCTCCTAAAAATGGTCAGGAGAAACGAGATGATTGATAAAGGAGTGTTCCTTTACAAAGCCACTCACGCGTCTCTACATACATGATGCCACTCTAAGTGTTCTTTACTACCACCTTTGTCGCTTTCACGGTGTTGACCGCGACCCTGCCCTGCCGAACGTTTCGAGGGAATACAGTCAATTGTCAAAAACGTAAAATGCTAAATTTTCTGGAATTATGATTTTCGGACAGTAGTCTCCATTGGAAACTCGCGGCCTGACATCGTTCTTCAGGACTTCGAGAAATGAACTATATTCGTGTTTGAATTGTCCCCTCCGGCCAACTACCACATGGTAGCCAAGGAGAACGAAAAGAAGCAGAGATATCGAGACCCTAAAATTAATATTATAACAATAACATATTAAAATGTTACAATTTTAGTGAGTTCTCCTTCCGTGAATCTGCTAAGGAATTATGCTTCTACAGAAAACGTACTTGACGGATTAAAAATAGTTTTAAAAATAGATTATTTTTTTTACCAATTTTTGAGCTTCAATAGTTTGGTTGTGATGAAGTACTATTTAAACAATTTTCATACACACAATTTCATTATAGTGCTGAACAATGATAGCAATTGTCATAAAATAAAAGTAAGGGGTCATATATTTTGCAGAATTTTTTTTTTAAGTTTTCAATGGTCCCTTAAAATAGAAATTATATATTTTTTCCACATTAACCCCGCATTTCGCTTGAAAGTAAATGATTATATAAATTATGATATCAGTTTCAACTAATTAAACATACGTGCCACTCATAATCTATGAGATAAAGATTATACAAGTATGTGTTATATGTATAATCTGAAGAACCAGCAGCATAATCTTCAGTTATGGTGTTAATCAAATTCTTCAATAATACAATAATAAGTTTTTCGTCCAATTAGAAAAGATGAGAATGTTTTATATTCTTGGCATATTCTTGGTGGTTATCATCAATTTTTTTGGTAAATATAATCATATAATATAACTGGTTTGCTGTACGCAAACCGGAAGTTACCCGATTTAATCTGCATCATATCCTAACTGCTCTTTTCTTGCAAACATTATTGGCGTTTGTCCGAAATAAGTACGAATTTAATCTGAATTTATTCAGACCTAAATAAGGGTCCGGACCCTTATCGGGGTCTGAATAAATTCAGATTAAATTCAAACTCATTTCGGATAAGAAATTTAATATATATGTATATCGATAAACTAATTTTTCTGTTGAAAAACAGCCAAATTGATAATAATTGATAATTAAGTATGTTGAAATAATAATTAATAATTGTTATATAGGACGAGAAAATATAATAACTAGGTGCCATCACGTAGCAATTTGCGGTTGATTCCTCTCCGGATAAAAATTGTTCGGATTATAACAAAAAGTATTCATTAATTTTTTCACTTGTTTGTCGAAGAATTGTTGAAATTAGGCAGGAGTTTCTTAACCATTTACAAATCCTAGTCTTTAAGCAGTAATTCCCTGTTTTTTCAATCAAAATAATGCAATATCTAGTTCCTACTATATACGAGGGTTGTTTGATAAGTCAGTGACTTTTTGAAATTTTTTGCGCAGTAATTCTAAATGCACCACTGACCCCGTCAACGCCATTTATAAATAGACTACTGTTGAATTTTGAGCAAGCTGGGTCATTTATTTTATATTTGATAGCCATTGAAAGGAGAGAATCTCGTGAATGTTAACGTAAATGAAAAAAAATGAATTTCATGTGCTGATTGAGCATTATTTTTTGCGTAAGAAACCATCAGTGAAACCAAGGCAAGGCTTGATAATTACTATGGGAACTCCGTACCATCAATTTGAATGGTTAAGAAGTGGTTTACTGAACTCCGTTGTGTTCGTACCAGCACAAGTGACGCCGAAAGTCCAGGTCACCCAAAAGAGGTCATCACGCCACAAATCGTCGATAAAATCCATGGATTGATATTGGACGATAGGAGAATGAAAGTGCATTTCACATGGATATTTGGACATGAAAAAGCTATCCGCGTGATGGGTGCCGCGATTGCTCACATTCGACCATAAGCGCAACCGTGTGCCCACTTCAAAGGAGTGTTTGGCGATGTTCAGCCGCAATCCGAACGAGTTTTTGCGTCGTTTCCTAACCGTGGACGAAACATGGATCCATCACAACACACCAGAGACCAAGGAACAATAAAAAAGTGAGTTTCTCCGGGTGAACGTGCACCAAAGAAGGCCAAGGGGGGTCTGGCGGCCAACAAGGTCATGGCCAAAGTTTTTTGGGATGCACGTGGTATCATTCACATCGATTACCTTGAGAAGGGTAAAACGATCAACGGCCAATATTATTCAGAGCTTTTGGACAGATTCGATATTGCTTTGAAGCAAAAACGACCGCATTTGTCGAAGAAAATAGTGCTGTTCCATCAGGAAAATTCAAGGGTGCACATGTTAGTAGTCACGATGTCAAAAATCCATGAATTGGGCTACGAACTGCTACCTTATCCAGCATATTCTCCAGATTTAGCTCCCTGCGACTATTTTCTGTTTCCAAATCTTAAGAAATGGCCGGGCGGTAAGACATTTGGGTCGAATGAAGAGGTCATCACCGAAACAAACGCCTATTTTGAGGGCCTTAAGAAAACCTATTATTTGGAAGGAATAAAAAAATTGGAAAAACGCTGGAATAAATGTATCGAGGTAAAAGAACATTACGTTGAGATGTAAAACGCTCATTTGCCGAGAAAAAAATATTTTAGTCAAAAAGTCACTGACTTATCAAACAGCCCTCGTAATCCACAGATCTTTGAGATTAGAAACTTCACATATTAATGCAAATACAATTCATAATTTTGACCTAATCTATAATTCACTAACCATGTATTTAATTTCAGGATTCTAACATGATTCTAAGAATATTAATTCATCTACGAACTCAAGAAACTGGACCAAAGGGAAATCCAAGCACTCAAAAACCCAGGGTATCAAATTTTGGCTGCCAATTGAAAACTACATTTTCTAGCTCAATTTGATACTTGGACATTTTTTGTGAGGGAAATCATACAATATTTTCAACTAAATTTATTCATTAAAGTGGAAGCTAAGAAAAGCACGCTTCAACATCACCATGTTTGAATTTATATACACACTGTATATAAAATTGAATGTACCTGAATAGAAAAAACTTCTAATCGATGTACTTAAAAAATTCAATTCAATTCGGAAAATCTCAAGTGGAGCCGATGAAAAACAAAGAAAAAATTATTTTTAATATCATTATTACTACGCTTCATTCATTCAAAAACTACATGATACCTACTTATCTAAAACTACCAAAACAAACCTTACTTACGCCGCACGCACTAACCAACTGAGATATCGAATGTGCTCCTATTTATCGGTAACTTTTCAGTTTTGAGATATTTTTTCGTAAAATTTAGATAAAATATTTGTAGATGTAAGACACTCAAATATTAAAACCATATCCAATTAGCGTGTTATCATTTTTCATTCATATTTGAGGAGTTAACCACTCAACTTTATGAATTTCAAAAGATTCAAAGATATCTCGCAAGGTGTTGAAGATTTTGAAATAGTTAAAGAGATTCGCCAAAGATTGAACTGTTCTTGAAATAATTGTAACTGTTTAAAGAAAAAAAATGTATGTAAACTAACAAGTGGAACCTACATACTAAGGAATTCTGTTTGGATGCATACTCCTCTGAGTAATTGTTTATGAAAAAGGCTTTAAAATAAACTTTGGTTGCATAGACCGCGATCAGGTCTTTTACATTATGAAAAACCCCCAGTAAATCAAATTAAAACTTTCTTTCTTTTATATCAGCACCAGGGCTCGAACCGCGAAGAGCCACGTAGACTGATGGATTATACCCTAAATTTAGAAGATTTGAATGCAAACCATTTGCTGCCTTTTGTCATGCCACTTTCGCCACTCTCCGTTTCCCCTTCCAAGATAACTGCTCATTATACTCAACGATGAGGCGCATGATTATCATTTCCTTATTTTTTTAAAATCGAAATTCATTTGACCGAATAACAATTTACCGAAATTTGTGTTTTCCGAAATTATCATTTGACAGAATTTTTACTTTGCCTGGCATAAAATAACGGGGGTTCAGACAATCTTACACCAGCCCGTTTAAATATTAAGACAATGGTACAGAGGCATCGATGGACAAGTCTTCCAAGGACTGGCCTTCCACAGTGAAATAATAACATTATGACAGAGTGTCATTGACGGACAAGAATTTCCCGGGCATCACTTCTCCAGTGAAATATAAATCCTATGATATAAAAGCATTGACGGACAAGCCTTTCCCAAGCATCACTTCCCCAGTGGTATATTGTGACCATAGCCAAGTGGTAGTACATTCTCAATGAATTGTTAAGATCACATCATAGTGTCAGCGACGGGCAACACTTGCCCGAATATCTTGCCCCAGTAAAATAATACGAACACAACATGATGACATCGACGGGCCCACTTTCCCCACGTATCACTTCCCGAGTGAAATTTTAGGAACATATTCAAGTGACACTGAAGGGCAAGACGTCCCTGGCCATTACTTCCCTAGTGGAATATTAGGATTATGGACCAGTGGCATCGATGGACAAGTCTTCCCCAGTCATCACTTCCCTAGTAAAATATTAAGCCTACTAGAGAGTGACAAAATAATAATACCATGATAGAGTGGCACAGGTGGGCAAGTCTTCCCAAAGCAAACTTTTTCCGGCCATTACTTGCTCAGTGAAATAATGAAACCACGGTATAGGATTGGTATTTCGACATCGATTAAATTCGTCTCGTGGTAAACCCAATCCACGAGAGAACCCCATGCAGAAAAGTCTTCCGCCCTTCGTCCATCCACCTTGTTGCGTAACGGTTGTCCGCTGCCTGAGTAGTGTCGGACCATTTATTAAAACCATGGTACTGTGGCATCGATGGGCAAGCCTTCCCCGAGCATCACTGTGCCAAAGGAATATTAAGTTCTTGGCATATCGGCACTGATGGGAAAATCTTCCCCTGGTATAGCTTCACCAGTAAAATATAGAGACTCCAGCACAGTAGTAACGACGGGCAATCCTTCCCTGAGAATCATTTCCCCAGACAAAAAAAAATTAAGAGCATGACACGGTAGCATTGACGAGAATGTCTTCTCCGGGCATTACTTTCTCAGTGATATATTAACACCATGACAGAGTGGCACAGACGGGCAGGACATTCACGGGCATCACTTCCCCATTGAAGTCTTAAGACCCAGCCAAGGGGCATCGACGGGCAAAACTTCCCCGAGCATCACTTCTCCACTAAAAACTTAACACATTGACACTATGACACATTGGTACTAAAGAGCATGTCTTTCCCGAGCATCCCTTCCTCGCTAAAATATTAAGCATGCGTCAACGGACAATTTTTCCCTGGGTATTAAATTCCTCGCTAGATATTAGGACCATTGCCCAGTGCCATCGGCATGCAAATCCTCCCGGCCATCACTTTTTAATCATTTTTTTTATTGAAATGTAACTGCAAACGGATGCGGATCATGCCAAACACCGGTAAGTCACACGAAGAATTAGCAAGAACGTAGTGGGGGCCTAAATTATTCATTTGAGGAATCACAGCGGTGCCCCCCCCCCCAACAGGACGTTGGGGGGGAGGGGGGGATCAGACGGAAATGTAAGTCGCCGCATACTTGCATTGTCAGATTTTTGTGAATTTTTTATGACCTCATATTTTTCTAAATGAGAGATGCCACAATGTTCTTGCCACGAATGTGACCAGCCGCATGTTTGCTAATTTTTTGTGGACTTCATATTTTTCGAAATAAGAGTTGCCGCAAATGTGACTTTTCGCAATGTTACTTGCCACAAATGTGTCTTGCCGCCATATGATTTGCCCTGGTTTGGCATGACTCGACTCCCTGAGAACAGGGCTTTAGAACACTGGCTATAATAGAATTAAGTTAAAGATGGAGGTAACAAAATTACAAGTTTAGATAACTGGTCAAAGCTCCGTTTAATTAAAATTCTGTGGGAACTCACAGCAACATTTGATGTTACTATTTGCTACATTTTCTACTTTTTTTCTGCATTTTCTACGTACCAACTAACAATTGGATTTTTTAATAACATACGTATTGGCCAACCGGACGGACATCAGACGGCTTTTACAATCCCATGCTAATATTCTGATGATGACCGTCAAAGCACGGTCGAAACGTCAAATGATGCTGTGAGATATGACTGAATTTTCATTGAATGAAGCTTTGATCAGCTATCTACACTTGTATTTTTTTACCATCATCTTTAAATTATATTACCCTGGTCAACACTTTAACATATTGTTTGATAATAAAATGATTAAAATTTAATTATTTAAACAGAATAAAAACAGAGGTGAGACAGACAGACGTACCCTTATATATTTTGAACCATTTCCGAAAAATGCAGCTCAATATATCAAATTTTGTAATTTAAAACCCGTCAAATATAATAACATATAATTGTTCACGTGAAAGGCTGCCACATGCCCTCAACACTGCTATCAAAATGATAATTAAATAAGACTTTAAATTCTACGAAAATGTCGTTATCTCCTGGAACGGGGATACGGTTGGCTGTGTCAAAATTGAAATAAATTTATTTAAATATATTTCCGTTTTGATGATTTAATTTGTCAGTATTTTTCCGTTCAAACTAAACAAATTTTTCCGTTTACAAACTCTACTTCTCTTTTAATATTCATCAAACCACTCTCATGCAAGCAGATTGTTAATTTATTTATGATTAGACACGCTAGTTCTTATAATGAATAGTGATAACATACATTTCACTCAAAGTATTGCTAGTCGTTATTCATATGTTGAATCGTTTTGTTGTCAAAAACGACTTAATACGTAACTTTTACCTTATTCAAAAAATTTATGTTTGCATAAAATTAACTCTATTACTTTACTGTGTATATTACCCTACACGATACTTTCTATTCATCTAATCCAATCTTTTAAATATTTTACCAGAAAAATTGATAATCCAATCAATATGCTTATACTGAAAAACGTTAGCGATACATTTCTCCCTATAACTATACTCAAATGGACACTGGGAATCGGTGTTATTGAGTTCCCTTTTGGTCGTCCCAGAGAATCATTAAGTCTCTTATATACAACATTTTTGATTGTCGTTGCTGCAATATCTTCAATCATATTCGAACAACGTTTTGAAAATCAATACGGCACTACTGTGAACCATAATACTGTATTATTCCATTACATATTCATTTATGGAAACTTACTATTATACCTGATTGTAATTATCATCGAGAGGACACATGGAAAAGTATAATCTTATTCATAGTTTATTATTTAAGTGATATTACTGACATTTTATACCCGTGCAGAAGTTTCGAAAGGGTTCTAGTGAGGTTCTGATGAGTTTTCCCCATTTCTAATTGGGCTTTATTGGAGAAAAGTATTCGATGCCGCGTCGGTAACGTAACGCTTTGGTCGGTGTGTGCCCTACTAGACTCTCTAGTATTGTTCTAGATGGGGTCGCCCTTCCTCAACTCTACCAAAAAGAAGTGCCCAGCGATGCTTTCATATTGGAATTTGTTAACTTAAACTAGATTAGATTGACATATTTATTAGAAATTATCTGATAATATATGTAAATCTAATTTATTATAAATAGGTCTGCAAACAATTCCAAATAATATGCAGCGAGATGAATGTCCTATAAATCATACATAGAATTTCCGCATTACGTCTGAATCTTCAACATTCGGTCATTTATTAAAACAACGCATTTTTCACATTTGCACACTTAAAGCACGTTGAATTCTTCGAACAGACCCTACACGGCATGAAATGCTGCAGTGAAAATTTCAAAGAAATATTACAATGAAAGCTTTTGATAATGTTGCACACAGGTTCCAAAGACGTTTTAAAATTATTTCTATGAAATTTTTCCTGAAGTATATCTGAAATATCGCAGAAATATTGCAATAAATTATTATTTGTCATGTTTAAAAATAATTTGGAGAAACTTTGCAGAAATATTGCAGAAACATTGCACTAAAATGTTACTTGTCTTGTTCGAAAATATTTTCAAGAAACATTGTAAAAAAATTGCATAAATATTGCAAAAATCATTTATAAAAGATTTTGAAAATGTTACAATGAAAATTTTTGATAATGTTGCACACAGGTTTCAAAGACGTTTTAAAATTATTTCTATGAAATTTTTTCTGAAGTAAATCTAAAATATTGCAGAAACATTTCACTAAAATATTAGTTGCCTTGTTCAAAAATATTTCTAAGAAACATTATAAAAAAATTGCATAAATACTGCACGAAATCATTTATGAAATATTTTGGAAATGTTGCGTGCAAAATATCTTAAAACATTGATTAAAGATTTCACAAATAATTTATGAGAATAATCTATTCCAATGTCAAATAAAAGTTGCGGCAACCATGCAGATAATATTTCTCAAAATATTTTCAAAATATTTTTTCAATGTTTTTATGAAATATTTCTAAGTCTTGCTTGCAATATTTTGAAAATATTGAAATAACATTTCTCAAATATTTCATGCAATATTGTGCACGATCTATGCAGGGGGCATATCTTTATTTCAGAAACATTTCTTAGAAATGTTTCAAAAATATTGCGAACCTTATAAGAAACCTTGCAGAAATCTTGCAGCAATATATCATGGTGTATGGGACTTTTTCTTATATACTTTTATACTATGTTTTCTACAAAACATTGACGATTGGAAGTTAGGATGATAGTAATCCACTAAACAATTTCACTATTTTTCTCCGTTCAAAAAAGTGATGCCATTACTTCTACAAACTCACGATATATTTGTATACTCGCGATATGCATCCAAACTCAAAGCTTTAATAAATATTTACTGAAATTTTATATTTTTCGATCTCTCATGAACATGTTACCATGTGGCAGGCTGGCAGGAAACTTACTGTAGAGTAAAGAAATCCATTTTTATTATTTTGCTAGGGCCTTATTAGAACATATATAATGGAAACCACCCTACAATATAGATAATGATCCTACAGTAGATAATCATCCATCACATATAATAATGTATGTAAAATAATGCATTTAATGTAATTAATAGTTAGGACAAGATGAGTGTTAATACAATAAAATAAGGATTGATTATTTTACTTATATTTGTGCTTATAATTAATGATTATCTACTATAGGATCATTATCGACTGAAGGGAGGACTCCTTCAATTTCACAAACAAAATGAAACGGGATTCTGCGTATCAAAATTTAAGTGAAAACTCATTTTTTTCAATGTAAAACTTATATTAATTTGTCCTATTTTACTTAATAACTTTTAATAACTTCTGTTAGTTCGCGAATAAGTGCTTGAGCAAATAAATTTAGCATTCTTCTGAAAACGTTAAATTTCAGTTTCCTCCTCTCAAATCTTGCAAGAAATTAACAAATGTAGCAACAAATGATAAACAACTTAAGTAGGTTATTGTTGATCCTATCTTTACACCATTTTTCGATGAATTTTATAACACAACTTTCAATAAAACTCCAAAAATTAAAAAAGTTTATTTATTTCTGATTTAAGTGCAAAATATTTGAATTTAACATTAATTAATTAGTAGATTAATAGATTTTCCTCACCTATTCGAAGCAGGAAATTGTCGACTAAGGCTCGATAGAGCACCAATCAGTTTTTCTAGACTAGAAATTCTGGTGGGGGCCCCATCAGAACCCAATATTAAATAAAGAAAGATAGAGAAATTTCTGCACGGGTAGTAAGGATGATTCTCTTTTCCAATTTTCAAATGATGTCAAAAATAAATAAAAAATTGTTTAGGGTTAGGAAAAATAATTGTGTTTTCATAATTCCGAAGCGACACGCCCAGAATTATATTCCACAAAATAGTCGAGGGTCATGTTTAACAAATTTTTGTTCAAAATGTTCAGTGTTGCAGAATGTGTACGTTATTTTGGAGGTTAGGATTTTCTGTGTACTTATTTTCGATGTAATTGTGATGTATCTATTGCAATAAATGTTGTCTTTTTAAGAGTCCTTTGATAAATTCAGCTAAATTGGTGATAAAACAATTGTTTTAAAACAGTATAAGGTAAGATGGTAACCCAGCGCCCTCCGAGAGTTCTCCAACACTCTCCAGAACTCTGTGAGGGCGCTGGTTTACCATCTTGCGCTTCCAGGTACAAACGTGTTTTTTGGTAAACTTATACTGTTTAAAAAAAATGGTTTGATCACCAATTCAACTAAATTCATCAAAATACTCTTAAACAGACAACATTTGCTACATTAAATATATAGAAATTATATCCAAAATAACTATACAAAAAATCCTAACCTCCAAAATAACGTACATATTCTGCAGCACGGAACATTTCAAACAGATATTGTTTAAGAAAAATTTTCTAAACATGATCTTTGACTAGGATCTTTTTTTGTAACACGAAATTTTTCTTTTCATCTGTGTACCTGATGAGGGTAACGGTGCATTACTGAAACGTTGCAAGCAAGTTATTTTATGTATTAATATAAGTCTGGACGTTTCGCTTGGGAATTAGAAAAATATCTTATTTTTCCTAATCGTCAACAAATTATTCAACATTCACGGACGAAACAGACTTGGAATCCAACATCTCTCCATAATTTACTTCGAAAATAAAGATTTATATTATATCAGAAAATTTAACAGCAGAAATATGTGTGCGTCCATCTGACAAAGCCTCATCCTGTCGATATAGAGTTACGTTTATATGTATATGATCATATACCATATTAAATTTATATATTTTGAGACCAAAACATGAGCGTAGTTCTGATAGATTATAAGCATAGGTGAAAGTTTGTCCTACACCTACGAGAATCCAAAAATGGCCCCTTCTGACCTTTATTTAGAGAAATGTCCATAACTCCTTAACCACATATGATCAGCAATTAGCAGGGGGCTCTTTTCAAAAGAACTCACACATATAATTTATGAATTTGAATTCTTTTTAGGAATTAAAACAATGTTTTCAAGAAATCAACATAGTAAAGGAACAATTTGAAAGTATAGGGATTCGAGAAAAATTAAATAGGTTGCTTGTGAAACACTTACGCTTTATAACAATTCTAATAACACTGATTGTATTTACGGAGGTAGCGGAGCTTGTTACTGATGGGTCCGAGTTTAATCTGCATACCAAAATATTACGTGCACTATCGATTTATTTTTCAATGATTGTCCCACTCATCATGGAACTTCAATTCTTATGCATTATAAGGTATTATATATAAAATTATACATATAAATTTCATAATTCTACACAATAAAATTACTCACATTGGAAAATTAGACACAAAGTATTTTGGCAACTTTATTGGTTTTGTGCACGACAAAATTTTCAGTTTCTAAGGTTCCTATTCAATGAGACAAGAGTTTCAGATACAGAGACCAAAAGAAATAGATCTGAAGTGCAATTTTTTGAATCAATGCTGGCAAATATTTCATTTTACAACTTAATAATTTTTATTATGCACACAACATTACGCACTTATGGATACGTAAAGAATCAATGTGAAATTTTTGGAATTCATGCTGACAAAATTTCAATTCCGAACATATTAATTTTTATCACGTACCCAACATGAAAAACTTATGAGTACACGTAAGGATTGAATGTGAAATTTTTGGAATCAATGAATATATTTCACAAATGTATACCTCTTTCCACAGATGTTTGTGAATGATAAAAATTAGATGATACAAATTAATGAGTTTGATATTGAAATTTATGACATCATTGATTCCTAAAATTTTACATTAATTCCTTATGTGTCCCAATAAGTTTATCATGTTAGATACTTGATGAAAATTAATAAGTTTGAAATTAACATTTTTGCCAGCATTAATTCCTAAAATTTTATAATAATTACTTGCGTGTACCCACACATTTGTAATTCTGGGTACGAACCTTTGAAACTGACATTTTTGCCGCACAAAGAACCAAAAAAGTTGCCAAAATACCTTGTGTATAATCTTCCCTGTGTAGAATTGATGATTCCCCGTGTGAAAGAGTGTGTCCACGATACATTTTTCATTATAACTCGCAACAATTTTGCCCAGTAGTTGAAACTGCTTCCATTAAGGTCTCATTAAGAGTAACATGATATTTTATAGCTCATTTGAAAGCTTGAGAGGTTCAAATGTCGAAAAACGCAGCTTTCAAGTTGAAAGTGATATAATCATGGTTTATAGAGGAAAATAATTTTCTGACACGCACTTTTAATTGATAATAGTAATTTTTAAAATAAAAACTTGAGCTTTAGAAATGAACGTTGTAACTAAATTTAATACTTATGTTTCGCATGGGTTTTTTATATTTTTGTACAGCTACTTGAAAGGAGCGTTCATACAATTGAACAATTTACTGCAGAAATTAACAGGATGTAATTCAGTTCACACGCAATATGCGAAGGTCTTTTGCTACAAAATTGGTCTAGCGCAAGCTACTAATTTCAAACTTGGCCAAAGGACGACTGATGACGTGGCAATAATAAGAACTTCTAAGTAAGAGCGAAAACTGCAAAAAACTGTTATCTACAGCACTACTTATTTTTTATGTGTAATTTAGGGGCATTCATCTGGACTTAGTGAAAATCTGCAAAACTGTCAACCAAGTTTTCGGTCTTCAAATCCTTATATCACTGGGAATTTCTATTGCTGTATTAACTATACTTTCATTTGATGTTTTCTGTGCTGCATTTATGCCTTCAAAAACAGGGAAATACAAAAAAGACATATTTATAGTCATTTATCTATTCTCCTACTACGTAGTAAAAGTTCTAGCAGTCAATCATCTATGCCATATGGCAAGTGAAAAGGTATTTTTCAATTATATACTGCCGTGCAAAACAAGAAAACTGTTAACTTCATTTATGTAGATCGAATTGAGATATAGGCCCAAATATATCTTTCGTGAAGCAAGAAAGAGAATAGTGTGTTTTCAAACAAATGACAATGCATTGTACAAGCTCATGTAGTTAGAGTTTTGTTTTCCCGTATTGCTAGTTACAGGTCATTTATTCTGTATGACTAGAAATTTTACAGATACGGACGAAATATGTAAAATTGTTTAATGAAACCTTACTTTGAATTATTTTATTATAAATCATATAACGTATAAAATAGAGAGTTTTTACGGTCGTGCATATATGCATATTTCAAATTTAATAAAAAATCTAGTTACCGGTTTTCTTGTTTTGCACAGCAGTACATATGCGGCAAATTCTCGACGAACATTTCTTTCAAAATTGTGTGAATTAATGCCAAAAATGATAGCTATACTCAAACATATTCAGGATTACTCATTCAAAGAACTAAAAATATTTTCCAAAATAGTTGCTGTAATCAAAAGCAACCTGTTTCTGGCGAATCAGCTTCATATTGAATTATATTCAGTAGAAGACATACTAAGTCGTAAAGTATAATTTTTCTGTAGAGTTGGTCAAGAACCGAACTGTAAAAAACGGTAGCTAGGTCTATGGCTTAATGTTTCCGTTAAGTAGATTTGGAAGAAATCTTTGAAAACATAAACTCAATGAAAGGAAACTTTATTGACAGTTATATAACAAAGGAAACAAGAGGGATAAAAAAGGAAAGAGTAAACCAAACCTACATCTCCCACTTTTAGATCCGATATTGAATCAAAACGTTGCACAATGAAAAAGACTAGAAGGATGTGAATTTAGTTTAATTTGCAGTGTAGTTGTTATGTATTGAAGTATTTTTCAATGCTTTGATCCAATACAGATCAAAAAACGATGGTTTAGGATTGAGTGCACTGTTAAAAATTTGATGAGTATAAACGGCTAAAACTTTTATAGAGTCCGGCACCGAAGTTGTTCTTTATCTACTTGTAGTAGAAAAGTCATTTTTAAATCTAAACTGAATATTCCTTGCTCCATTCAAAACATATAGGACATTTTCATTAATGATAAATTAATCAGATTTTTCATCATGATTATAACATACAGGCTTTATGCACTAGAAGCATCATATGCGAGTTACACGAACCAACAACTAATGCAGAATTTCGTGCAGAGGTATTTAAAATAAAACCTATTTGATCAAATATTACATATAAATAATTGGATGCAGTTTAAGAAATCAATAGAAATTTATTATGTAATATGTATATTCAGGCTGTCACTTATGTTTTCTATTTTTGATAAGTACCTAATTATAGCTTGACGAATTCATATTGCAATTGAAGCAAAATCCTGTGGTATTTACGGCTCATGGATGTTTCAATTTAAACCACAGTTTTATTCAAAGTGTAAGTAAAATCAATATGTTACTGAGTAAAAAAATTGAATTGAGTTGACATTACTAGAACAAAGACAAAGAGATAACCATAAGAAAGTTTATATTAATTACAGGTCATTGGAATGGTGACGACTTATTTGGTAATTCTTGTACAAATGAAAATCGATACAGACAAATTAGCAAACTAAGAAATATGTACCATGGAAAAGTATATACTAGAAAAAATAAGTCACTTTTGTTTAATGAAAATGATTAAGTATAACGTTATCTTTATTGTGTTTTCAATAACTTTTTTGAATATTATTTATAAGCTAAGAAAATGATCTACAAAAATGAAAATTGAAAGTGTAAATCCATCTTTTTGATTTTTAATTTATCAGATTACCAAGATTTCTCTTTTCTTAGCTTGAAAATTTTGTTTATTTGGATAATATATAAAATGCTTGCCCATAATAAGCCTGACTATAGTCACTTGAATGTCTCGTTTCCAAATTTCATTTACCCTCCTCGGCATCACTACGTAATGCCTATCTTTCAACCGTAAATAATCCACCTTTTGTCCTAAATTCCAAAAACCCGATGAGAAAAAGGAAAAACCTTCAATAAAATTACATTCTACTGTGCACTCTTGCAAACGCCTTACTCTTTTTTTCTAAACTCCATAAAATTTACTTTTTCATCCTGTTCTATCGTACTCACTTGCCATTTGTTTGAAGTGCTCATGATATTCATGTGCCAATATTGATTCTTTGATAACATGCTTGTAGATTATAGTCTTATGTGATGATATTTATGCGCTGAGTGATAATCGATGTTTCAAAAGGCGCAATTTAAGGTACGCAAACGTAACACCAAAAGCGAGAGTTATTTAGAAAATTTCACTTTAAATTAGTAAAGTTGATTTAGGTTTGAAAAGAATAAAACTAGAATCAGGTTCAAAATTAAGTAAAAAATTCGGGAAAAATTATATTTTAACATTGAAATCTAACTTTCGGAAACCCAAATTTAGAAACTAGAAATTATTCAGGGAAAAATGAAGCCTGAAAGGAAAAATACCATAACTTTTGCTTCTCGCTGAATATTTCAATCTCCGGACGGGACGAAACGTTCCAGCACGGTAGCGAGTTCGCACGTGCAATAAGTGGTCTCGCGAGTCACGCGCAAGGTCATGTTACGTATCTCCCAAACAAACCTACTAACACAGAAAACGATCATGATAGTTTGGACTTGGAAGGCGCTGCTGCAGTTCTAATGCAAAACGTTAACTTGAATAATGTCACCATTGAACTCACTATTACAAATCCGTTCTCAGCAATACACTTAAACATGGGAGTCATACCTAAAAGAATAAATAAATAGGTATATAGGTCGCAATAGAGGTTTGGCGAGAAAAAATACGGAAACCAGAACCATTAGTTATAGATTGGATAGAGATGAAATAATAGAAATTACATTTACTGAACCAGCTTAAACCAGAAAGGATCAATCCCCAATCCACAAACTCACTTAAATTCAGAACAGAAATACTAACAGAGTCTTTAATTCAATCAACAATACTTTCTTTTAAGATAATGAAGATTTACCCACACTAGGCGCGTCGATCCCAATCAATAAACGAAGACAAAGTCCAAACAAAACTATTTTTATAGAAAATAAAAACAGATCTAAAAATCGTTCACAGATAAACAATTAAACTTTTGAACGCGGTTCGTTTTTGAAAAATCACATCCTGTTCCTACTAGGAATACATGTACTCTTAGGAAACATAAAATATAACGAATTTATGAAACAATAAAGAAAAAAAATGTTGATAAAGAGAAGAAGGGGATAAGAATCTAAAACTTAGTATAGACTCGTCAGCTCGTTGCTTTTTTGAAAGTAGAGAAGTATTAATTGAACCTCACAGTAGGAAAAATGAGAGCAAATCATGAAATTTACAATAAATAAAATTGTATTTATGGGCAAATTCACAAGAACCTTGTTAGTTTTTCCACGATAACACTGAAACCCGTATCAGAATAAGAGTTAGTAATTAAACATCACAAGATACCGGTAACAAGGAACCATCAGAAGACAGAAATAACTCGAACCAAAACAAATATCGTAGACTCTCGACAACAAGGCATAGATTAAACAGATATTCGCGTGAATAATACAGATACTGCTATTTTCATCATTTCGATTTCCATTTCCGCTTTCCCAAATCAATATCAATGAAATTACCAACCTAGATTTAAGCCAAATTTTTAACCTAAGCTACCAAAAACCAAGTTACCGTGATAAAAAACAAAAACTGAGAAATAATTTTAATTAGAACTCAAAGGACAAAAAAGGTTCACATTCGGGTAAAAACAGGATTCAAAATAAACAAATATTACACCCTATTACCCAATCGCCAGAAATATTAAATTCGGATATGGACGTGTCCAAATAAAAAGGTGCTATCTCGGCAGAACCAAATATAAAGGTTCCCCACTTCAGAGGGCGTTGGTGATCCCAATACTATTTATATGGGATTTTCAAGTTTCCATACTTCGCCACCCAAGATTGCACCTTTTTTTCGTCCTACCGAGAAAGCTCCTTTTCATTTGTACACGCGATATTGCCATCTCTTTTGAGTGGTGAGGAAAAGGTCAAATCTACCGTTCCAGTTTGTAAATAAAGTGTTTTTTCATTTACACTACCACGGTGGCCTTTAAAAAAGTTAAATGCGATTTTCAGGTTCCCCAAAGTTATGAATAGGAGATTGTTTTGAATGCTTCTGAGGAACTATTTTTGTTGAAATTAAAATATTTCCCTGAAGGGATTTTTTTGCCTGTAAAAACCTATTTGAAATACTAAAAAGCAATAAAATACTAGTTTTAACTTAATAAGACCATATTATTACGTTTATATAAAAGAGTAATATGTAAATTAGAATTACTTACGAGAAGTAAATCAATAAATAGACAAAAGAAACGATTTTTTAAAATTGAAATCAATATATTTATGAATATTTCATCAAAAACCCCGTATACATAATGTACAAGTTTCAATATTAATTTCTTATAAATTGTAGTAAGTATAATATATATAATATTTTAATGTTATTGTAGAATACATCATGTGTAATATACAATGTACAATAATATATAATAGCTATATAATAATTGTATTATAATTAAACGCGCCTACTATCATACTTATTCACGTCGCGTGCAGCTTCGCATACCGAAGTTCACGCAGTATTTTTCTACATTAAAGATTTTTTTAAACAAAACAATAAAGGCTTAGGATTTTACTCGAAACAAGCCGTAGAATCTTCACATACAGACTTTAAAAAAATATGGAAAAAATATAAAGTGAACAAGTCAAATTCTAACTACGCAGAAAGTTTACTTAAAATTACACATTATGTATTCTACAATAACATTAAAATATTATTTATATTATACTTACTGTAGTTTTTATAAGAAATTAATATTCAAACTTGAACATTATGTATACGAATTTTTTGATGAAATATTCATCAATATATTGATTTAAATTTAAAAAATCGGTCCTTTTGTTTATTTATTAATTAACTTCTCATCAGTAATTCTAATTTGAATATAAATCTTTTATATAAACGTAATTATATGGTCTTATTAACTTAAAAATAGTATTTTACTGCTTTTTACTATTTCAAATAGGTTTTCCCAAGCAAAAAAAATCCGTTCAGGGAAATATTTTAATTCCATTAAAAGCGGTTCCCCAGAAGCATTCAAAAAAATCTCCTATTCATAACCTTGGGGCATCTGAAAATAGCATTTAACTTTTTTAAAGTTCACCGTGACTGGTATCTAATTGACGAAAGAGAAAGGAAGAATGAGAAGAAACTACAAGAAAATTATTGGAAAAAGAGAGAAAGGAAAATAATGTTGGTAAGTTTGTGGTGTCATGTCCTAGAGGTTGGGGAGCTGGGACTCCATACTACCACACGTTCAGTCCCATGTCCATCGTTGCCGATCTGAGACCGCTGTAGGCAGCTACACCTCGCCCTTTCAGAAGCCAATTCCATAATAGTGGAGGTAGCGTAGACCAAAAAAGTATGTTATCTTACATCGGTCTGTAAAAGCTCGGCTTTGCTTAATTTTTTTTTAATTGTGCCAAATTGGAAGTACTGAAAGTTTTACCATTTTAAAATTCCACTTCTAAATGCAAAATTGCAAAAAATCAAAAAGTACCCGAAATTTCAGAAAAAAAATTTTAACGTAATGGATTAGTTTTTTCCCCTAAAAATGAAAAATAATATATAATGAATAACAATAATTATTGATTATATATTTAACTAGGATTTTATTGATTGCAAAATTGGAGAAAATAAAATAATACCTGAATTTTAAGAAAAACAGTTTAACTTCATGGATTAGTTTTTTTTCCTAAAAATAAAAAATAAAAATTAGATAATCAAAATATTTAATAATTAGATAATCAATTAGGATTTCATTAATTGCAAAATTGCGGAAAATCAATAATTACCTGAAATTTAAGAACAAAAAGTTCAACGTATTGGATTGTTTTTTTTGCTTATAAATGAAGAATAATAATTAATTAAATAATTACAATAATAGATAATTAGGTATTTAATTGGGATTTTATTGATTACTATTCACACGAATTCCAAATATACCATTTTACATGAAAAAAATTATTTTAAAAAAATGTACGAATATGCTACAAAAAATAACAGGAGAAAAAAATTGATACATTATTTACACGTAATATTTGCTGAATTTTTACAAATTTGTATTAATTTCTTCATCTTGCAGTTCATTGTCCGCTTTTTCCATTTTTCCTATAATAATAAATGTAGTTATTAGTAGTAATAATGAACGCTTCATTACAAGCAAAAACAGTCATGGGAAAGCAGTGTTTTGTCCACGTCACTGGAATTCTATATTTGACAATTTTTTCCTCGGAAATCGTTATTCTTTTCAGAATGCTGCTAATACAATTCAATAAGTTTGATGGGGACGAAAACAGTGTTTAATTTTTTTTTTATAAATAAAAAACGTTAAACTTATAGATTATTTTGTCTCACAGGTCCGTCTCTTTTGGGGCACGCCGCAATTGCATAAGGGTTATTTCAAAAGAGGTTCATTTTTTGAAAGTGTTCTTTTGATAGTATAATAGAGCTAAGAATAGATTCAAAAGTTCTGTGTTGCTTTTCTTCCAAATAAACTTCACAAAACTTATATAGGTTTCAAGATATGGTGTAAATATAGTACAGAAGGCAATTAGTTTCTTTCAAAAGGATTTTCTCATAAACGGTTGCTTTTTTCAACCCATTCTTTTACGATTCAATAGGGCCAGATAACGCGTCGAAAATATCTGAAAATTTTTCTCTAAGATTAAAGAAAAAAATTTATGCACTTTTTTATGTGTCAAGTCTGGCATTTTTTGGGACCCATCGTTCCTTTGATAAGGATTTTCTCGGAGGTGGTTACTTTCTTCAGGCGATCTATTTACGTATCGATAAGAGAAAATAATCGTTTACAACAATTTTTTAGTTTGAACAATGTATTAAAATTTGCCAAAGTTATGCACATTTTTCAGTGTAAAGCGCGGCGTTTTTTGGGAAACATCGCTACTTTGACAAGGATTTTCTCTGAAACGGTTACTTCTTTTTAGGCTTTTTTTAATCATTTGTTGTACTACACTTGAACTAAACTTCAAGACTCTTATTTATTTTTTTTTTCAATGAAATGTGCAAAAGTTAAACAGCTTTTTGTCCCTCCTGTAACATTCTCATTTTCTCACTTACGCACTGGAACCATGTCTGTGCCATTTCGCCCTCTATAAATGTTGGAATAATTTATAAATCATAAATCGTGTACTTATATATATCATGTTTATTGTTGTAGCAGTATATTCACCTTGTATTGGAAATCCATTCTCTGTAATTATCGCAGCAAGTAGTAGATCGTGTAATTACAGTCAGGATCCACTGAGTGCTCGATACTTTAAAAATATATAAAAAATATTTTTAATTCATAATTTTCGAACAGCATACATATGTAAAAAATAATTTCCAGTATATGGTATAGTATATATAAATAAATAGTATGTGCACCTTGTATTGCACTTCAATTATTTCTTAATAACGTAGCAACCCGCAGATCTCAACACTACTGTTCATTATTTTGAAACACAATACACAACCGTAAAAAATTATGTAAAAATAGTATATTAAGACCCAAGGACCGCAAGTGGGATTTCCGGGCGTGTGTGATATGAAGGCCGTGTATCGTATACTATTTTTCTTCATCCCCAGCCGAAAGTACGTAGTGCCGCCGTGCCGCTGCTCTCGGTCAGCTGAGCGGATGCATGGGATTCGGTCGCCCGCCCGACTTTTTCAAAGCCGAGACGGAGCCGAGGTTTTGCTGGTCGGGGCGGTCATCAAAAACACATTTTTATTTTTGGGTACTACATCTTCCTCGTCCGCAGAATCTTTAGATGAGGAGTCGACCATTTTTGAGGTTTTGTGCCGACTTTTTATGCACAAAAATCGCAA
>JAABKJ010005557.1:0-22919 GCA_011634705.1 Andricus grossulariae | reverse complement strand
TTTAAAACAAAAAAATTAATTTCCAAAAAAAAAAAAAAAAAAAAAAAAGAAGGAACTTTCAACGAAATAGTTAAATTTTCAAAAAAAATGATGAAGCTTCAAATAAAAAAATTAATT
This sequence comes from Andricus grossulariae, assembly GCA_011634705.1. Taxonomy (NCBI): domain Eukaryota; kingdom Metazoa; phylum Arthropoda; class Insecta; order Hymenoptera; family Cynipidae; genus Andricus; species Andricus grossulariae. The sequence continues at coordinate 22,802 of JAABKJ010005557.1, read as the reverse complement.
TTTAAAAAAGTAGTTAAACATTCAACCAAGTAGTTGAATTTGCGACTAAACAATACAAATTTTAAACAAAAAATGGTAGTTAAATTTTATACGAAAAAATATTTTAACTTTAGTTTAAAAAAAGTTGAATCCTTATCCAAAACAGACTAATTTTCAACCAAACAATTGCATTTTTTACCAAATAAAAATGAAATTTCTAGCCAGAGATGAATTTTCAATCAAGAAATATTTGTCAGTTAAAAAAAGAAAAAAAATGGTTGAATTTTCTATAAACTAGTTGATTTTTCAACCCAAAAAATTACGAATTCTCGACAAAAAAGTTAATTTACAACCCAAAAAGATAAATTTTCTAGGAAACAGTTAAATTTTCAACCAAACAGACCAATTTCCCAACAAAAAACCTTCATTTTCGACTAAAAAGATAATGTTTCAACCAAAAATGAAATAGTTTAATTTTAGGTTGAAAAAAATTTATTTTCAACTAAAAATTGAATAGTTGATATTTCAATCAAATAAGATTTTAATTTAAAATCTAAAATAGTTCAATCCTTATTCAAAACAGATTAATTAAAAAAAAAAAAAGATTGCTAAACATTGTTAAATTTTCTACAAAAATATAATTATAATTAATTAATAAATATAAAATTATCATTATGTTCTAAAATTTCAGTTACCTCTATTTTTTTAAGGATAAGAAATACGAATATATTTAATATTCTGAGAATTTTGAACAAAAAAGTTCATTTTTAACTAAACAGTTGCATTTTCAACGACATCGTTCAATTTTCTACTAACCCGAAAATATTAATTATTAAGAAAAAATTTAATTTTCAATGAAATAGTTTAATTTTCAACGAAATAGTTGTATAATCTGTCTAAGCAAATTAATTTTCTACCAAACAGTAGAATTTTCAACCAAAAAAGATGACATTTCTACGAAATAGGTGAATTTTTAACCCAAAAAGACGAATTGTCAAGCCAAAAAGAGGAATTTCTTTACAATACAGTTGAATTTTCAACCTAAAGATATAAATTTTCAACTATCAAGTTTAATTTTCAATCGAAAAATATAAATTTTCATCAAAAGAGTTAAATTCAACCAAAAAGGATGACTTTTTAAAAAAATTGCTGAATTTTCCAAAAACAGAATTTAAATTTAATAATAATAAATATAATTAATTAATTAATATTATAATTATATTCCGAAAGCCCAGTTATCCCTATTTTTTAAGGATAAACAATACGTATTTATTTCGTTTCCTGAGAACTTAAAAACTAAAAGAAAACATCGAAAAAGCCTTCTACGAAAATTAAAACAAAAATATATTTTTTACAACACTATCACTTCCACTATTATACTTCGTGAATTTTTCCACTAAAAATACTAAAAATGAGGTAAAAAGTAAAATAAGGTGATGGAATTTTGAGGTTAGAAGTTGATTTCAACAGCCTTATATTTTTTTCTGTCCAAAAGAACTTATATTAGTTCATATTATATCATATTTAGAAACTTAGTTTAATTTAAGAAAATATCTTTAATTATTACCTACCTACTTGCTTTCTTGGCAATTGTTTTTATTTTTTGTTGTCGCTTTATGTAAATAAAAAATCGGTTGATTTGGCGTTCATTTCACATTTTCACATACACTATTATCGATTTAATTTAGGACTTTCAAAATTAAAAACTTTTCAAAGATAAAACGTTGCCAAATCCGGCAAAAATTGTAGAAATATTAAAAACAAGAAATGTAAACACCGGGGTATAATTTAGAATAATTTTTACGTCCATAGAAAAAAGCATCGAACGAACGTGTTACGACGCAAATTGTGTATTAGTCGCTAGTGTTGAACGTTCAGAAAAGAGGGCAGCACTTTCGTTAATGAATTCAAAAAAGCCCGCTATTTTTCGGACACCAAAATCATGACAAATTTTGTTTAAATTAGGGAAATTTTTGTGAAATGCGTACATTAATCTCGAGTAGATAGTGAAATATTTATAAATAACAAAAAAGGTAAAATAGCTTTATTAACTTTTAGTTGGCAAATAGTACTATTTCAAGGAAATGTTACATTTGCGGAAAAGCGCGGGTCAATTTGAAATTACAAAGTATAAACTCGTAATATTACATTAATTAAAAATTATTTAAAGAAATTAGCTATTTCTTAGATTCAATTTAATCAATTTTTTAAAAGTGGAAATTTGTTAAGAATATTAATCTGTATCATTGATGTTTATTGATTTCAAATAGACCCGCGCTTTTCGGCACATGCGCAGTTGAAAAAGTTACTCAACGCGCGCGCATCGATACAAGGCTGGAGCAGCCAATGAACTTCGCTTGACAAAAATAACCTGACGACTCGCGGTAGAGGTGGGGGCCCCTCCAGCCTTCAAATGATCGAATCTTTACGTTTCGCGGCCTTTCAAAAAGGCGAGACTTCACAGTATTTCAATAATAAATTAATTTTGTAATCAACATCTGAATATCTAATTATAAAGCCTCTAAACCTGAGCTAAAAAATATAATTAAGAACAAATAGCATATTTGGGCTGATGAAATATTAGAGTAAAAAAATATATAAATTTTCAAACAAGAAAATTAATTTTCTACGAAAAAGTAAGAAATTGTAACAAAATACATGAATTTTTAAGAAAATAATTGAATTTGCAACAACATAGTTTAATTTTTTACCAGAAAGTTGACTTTTCAGAAAAAAAAGGATTTTTTAACTGGGAAGATTAAGTTACTACCAAAAAAGACAAATTTTTAACAAAATACATGAAATTTTACCCAAATAGTTGAATATTCAAAAAAAAAGAAGGAAAAAAAATCAAGCTAGAAAATTAATTTTTTCCCCAAAAAATAAGAATTTTTAACAAATTATGTCTATGAATTTTCAACCAAATAATTGAATTTTCTACCAAACTATTGAAATTTCATGCCAAAAAAGACGAATTTTCTATAAAACGGTATCCTGAAAATAGTATTTTTCAACAAAAAAGTTTATTTTCAACCAAATCGTTTCAGTTTCAACAAAATAGTTACAAACTCGACCAAAAGAGATTAATTTTCTTCCAAACTGTTGACTTTTTAACCAAAAAGATGACATTTCTACCGAATAGATTAATTTTTAACTCAAAAAGACGAATCGTCAAGCCAAAAAGAAGAATTTTTTTACAACAGTTGAATTTTCAACAACAGAAAACGAAAAATTTTCAACTAAAAAAATTACTTTTCTACCAAAAATATGCATTTTTCAACAAAATACATGAATTTTCGACCAAATGCTTGAATTTTCAATGAGAAAGATAAGTTTTCAACCAAAAATGGAATAGTTACATATTTAGTTTAAAAAATAATCTTCAACGAAAAAACGATGAAGTTTCAACTAAAGAGATGGATTTTCAAATAAAATTGTGAATCTTCAACCAAAAAAATGATTTTCTAACAAAGTAGTTCAATTTTCAACTAAGTATTTGAATTCTCAACCAAAAAATCGGTTTTAAATCGAAGGCTGAGTTCGTTATATATAAATAAGAACACTGCATGTTAAGAATCACTCAATGAAAAATCGTTTGCAAATAACCGACCAACTTGGCTACGACCCGATTAATAAATTTAATAAATTGTTTATAACAATATTTATCAATATATTTTTATTAATATTTCTGACTAACTTATTATTCCGAAGCTATTTTATTGGAAAAAAAGATTTTCTTCTACTTTAAACTGCGAATATTTTAAAATTGTTTATCGTAATTGTTTATAAACATTTAAATTGTTTTACCCAATATCATAAAAAACATATTATTTTTAGAAATATCTGTAGCAATTTCAGCATTTAAAGGAAATTAAAAACTGAAAAAACTTGAAAATTCAATACTTTGCCACGAGAATTATTTATAAACAATGGTCCTACATTAATAAGAAGCGGTTCCAAATCGTGATTTTTTCCCCTTAATAAAATAATTATTGATTCCAACTGGAGAAATTCGACATCTCAAACTTTTTTTTCAATTTGCAATTAATTAAATTAAAAAAAAATATCTAAAACCTTAATGGGAAAAACTGCGTGAAGTTTTAAATGCGAATTTATTTATAAATTTGACAAAATTATCCAAAATGAGTTAAAATGTTTTATATTTTTTGTATTTACTAATGAATTTCGACATGTAAAAATTGAAAAATACATTTTTTGACGACGTTTTACATATATTTTGCAAAAAATATGAAAGTATGCGACGAAAATAAAATGATGTTTCTTGATGCGACATTAAATTGAGTATACTTCTCATGAAAACTTTAGCCAACACGAAAGTTCTGAGTTATACTTAATTAACAATTGTAATTAAAATATTTTGAAGTTCCAATCACTTTTTCTTTAAGCAATACATTCTACAACCTATTTCTAATCACAGAAACCTAGGCGAATAAATGGAAAATACAATATTCAGACAGTTTAAAATGACTTTTATCTATCAACAAAAATGTAAAGTACAATATCACCTTATAAGTATTCTGACGATTGTAATCCCTTGATAATTATTTCGGACAGCACGCGAAATTGACGGACTTTCGACAATTGCATTATTTAACTAACACAATTACAAGATTACATGCGTAAACTGACCTCTCTCTGCGTGGCTCGCTTCCACTTAAACATTAAACAAAAATGGTAATTGTAATTGTAATTATCATTATCATAATCATTATACAAATAAACAGAGTGTATGCGATAACTTGATTTAAAGTTATTGCGGAAAAGTAGCACTTGTGTCATGAAAGTATAATATACTTTTGCCTCTCTTGAAAATTCTTTAGTCAATTTCACAATTCATTATCACGCCTATTCTAAAATTATCTCACGACATAATCTCGATTATTTCCTCCCATACAAGTTATCAACATATTCATTTCTAGGATCATTTAATTCATACCAAATTATTTGGTAGATTTATCAAAGTCGGGGGGTCATGTCAAACTGATTACAGTCTGAATGCTTGAAATCCACATCGGTTTCAAATAGAGATGCACGCTTAATATACACAAGATGAATACGCAGTCTGTGCATTTAGTAATAAATGGATATGAAAAATGTCACTCCTCACAAGTCATATTTACAAGTTCAATCAGAAAATGCTATCTTTTTGTGTGCCTATGTGTGTGTATGTGTGTGTGTGTGTGTGAGAGAAAATTTTCACAACACTCGGATATTCCTTGTTGAGAGACATTTTTAAATTAAACTGAGATCCCGATTGGACGATCGGTTGGCAAAAATTCAATTATGACGCCATCGTGGAAAGCCACGATTATGGTGTTGAAACCTGGGTCATATGTACTTCGTACGAGTGAGCGCACTCTCTCCCTTGGTGGGATCCATCATACGATTCCAATTTGTGTGTCCAACTACAAATCCTACAGCTCGCATCTTTTCTTGTTCCTTGCGTTCCTCCAAATCGGCCCATCTTACCTGAAATTCAAATTTAAGATATTAAATTCAGAATAAATCAACATTCCCATTTTTATTCAATGTTCGACATTCAAATTTAACTACGAAATCAGGGTTTCAATTTTCCCTTACCATTAATATTCAAAAACCAGAGTTTTAATCTTAAAATTTTTTTAAAAATACAATCTCTTGTAGACGGAATAAAACCATTTCTATAATAATTAAAATTATAAATTTTTACCTGATTTATTTCAACCAAAAAAGATTACTTTTCTACCATAAGAGATGAATTTTCAATCCTAAAGGACGAATTTTCAACAAAATAGTTGAACTTTCAACAAAAAAATATGAATTTTCAACAAAAAATTAATTTTCAACCAAATAGTTGAATTTTTTACCAAAACAGTTAAAATTTTCAATTAAAATGACGAATTTTCTACAAAGCAGTTGAATTTTCAACCAGAAAATATGAATTTTAAACAAAAAAAGTTAATTCTCAACCAAATAGTTGAATTTTTCCCAAAATTGTTGAATTTTCAACTAAAAAGACCCACTTTCTACAAAGTTTAATTTTCACCCCAAAAATATGAATTTTCAACAAAGAAGTTGATTTTAAATCAAATAGTTGAACTTTAAACCAAAAAATAAATTTTTAACAAAAAAGTTAATTTTCAACGAAAAAGTTAAATTTTCAACCAAAATAGTTTAATGTTTAACCCAAAATAATTGAATTTTCAACCAAATTGTTAAATTTTTATGCCAAAAAGACGAATTTTCAACACGAAAATATAAATATTCTTAAAAAAAAAAGTTAATTTTGAACCAAAATAGTTAAATGCTTAACTCAAAATAGTTGATTTTTTCAAGAAAAATGGTTGAATTTTGTAACAAAATAGTTCAAGATTTAACAAAAAAAAAATGAATTTTCAATCAAAAATTAGATTTTTTTTTACCAAAATAGTTGAATTTTAAATTAAAATGACGAATGTTCTACAAAGCAGTTTAATCTTCAACCAGAAAATATGAATTTCGAACCAAAAAAGTTCATTCTTAACCAAATAGTTGAATTTTTACCAAAATTGTTGAATTTTCAACTAAAAAGACGAATTTTCTACAAAAAAGTTTAATTTTCAAACCGAAAATATCAATTTTCGATCAAAAAGTTGACTTTTAAACCAAAAAAATTAATTTTCAACAAAAAAGTTTAATCTTCAACCAAAATAGTTTAATTTTAAACCCAAAATAGTTGAATTTTCAACCAAATTATTAAATTTTCAAGTCAAAAAGACGAATTTTCAACACAAAAATTTAAATTGAAAAAAAAAATTAATTTTGAACCAAAATAGTTCAATGTTTAACCCAAAATAGTTGATTTTTTCAAACAAAATAGTTCAATTTTCTACCAAATTAGATTAAGATTTAACCCAAAGAATAAATTTTCACCAAAAAATTAATTTTCAACCAAACAGTTGAATTTTTTACCAAAATATATGAATTTGAAACAAAAAAGAATTCTCAGTTGAATTGTCTACCAAAATTGTTGAATTTTCAACTAAACTAGACGAATTTTCAATGAAACAGTTGAATTTTAAACAAAATAGTTTGAATTTTCAACAAAATTATTAAATTTCCAAATAAAAAAGACGAATTTTTAAAGAAACAGTTCAATTTTCTACGAAAATAGTTAAAGATTTAACGCAAAAAGTCAATTTGCAACAAAAAGTTAATTTTCATCCGAATAGTGGAATTTTTTACCAAAATAGTTAAATTTTCAATTAAAATGACAATTTTCTACAAAGCAGTTGAATTTTCAACATGAATTTGAAACAAAAAAAGTTACTTGCCAACCAAATAGTTAAATTTTCTACCAAAATTGTTGAATTTTCAACTAAACAAGACGAATTTTCAATAAAACAATTGAATTTTCTACCTGAAAATATGCACTTTCAACAAAAAACTTAATTTTCAACCTAATAGTTCAATCTTCGAGCGAAAAATGTTAATTTTCAACAAAAGAGTTAATGTTCAACCAAATAGTTAAGATTTCAAACAACAGTTGAATTTTTATGCCAAAAAGACGAACTTTTTACAAAACAATTTAATTTTCAACCCAAAAATATGAATTTTCAACAAAAACAGTTAAATTTTCTAAAAAAATAGTTGAAGATTTAACCCAAAAAATTAATTTGCAACCAAATAGTTGCATTTTTTACAAAAATAGTCGAATTTTCAATTAAAATTACGAATTTTCTACAAAGTTGAATTTTCAACCAGAATAGTTGAATGTTCAACACAACAAAATAAATTTCCTACCAAAAAAAATCGAATTATCAACCCGAACATATAAATTTTAAACAAAAGAGTTGATTTTCAACCAAATAGTTCAATTTTCAAGCAAAAAATATTAATTTTTAACAAAACAGTTGAATCTTCGACCAAAAAAGGTGACTTGCTAAAAAAAATATTTTTCAACAAATTAATTAAATTTTCAACAAAAAAAGATGAATTTTCAATCAAAAATAACCAATTTTCCGCCCAAATAGACGAATGCTCCACAAAAGAGTTGAACTTTCAACCAGAAAATATATATTTTCAAAAAAGAAGTTAATTTTCAACCAAATAGATGAATTTTCAATTTAAATGACGAATTTTCTACAAAACAGTTGAACTTTCAACCAGAAAATATGAATTTGTAACAAAAAAGTTCAATTTTCTATCAAAATAGTATGAATTTTCAACGCAAAAAGCCAAATTTTCAAGAAAACAATTGAATTTTCTACCCTAAAATATGAATTTTCAACAAAAAGCCTAATTTTTAATAAAATAGTTGAATCTTCTACCAAACCGATCAATTTTCAAGCTGGAAAGGACTAATTTCAGCAAAACAGTTGAATTTTCTACCCGAAAATATGAATTTTCAACAAAGAACATAAAGTTTAATAAAATATTTGAATCTTCTAACAAATTGTTCAATTTTCAAGCTAAATAGGACGAATTTTCAATAAAACAGTTGAACTTTTAACTAGAAGATATGAATTTTCAATAAAAAACTTAATATTCAACCGAATAGTTGAATTTTAAACCCGAAGATGATTTTTCAACGAAACAGTGGTTCTTTCAACCAAAAAACATTACTTTTCAACAAAAAAATATATGAATTTTTAACTCAAAAGAACAAATTTCTGTCCAAATAAACGCATATTCTAAAAAACAGTGGAATTTTCGACTAAAATAGATGGCTTTTTAGCAAAATAGTGGAATTTTCAACTAAAATGATTAATCTTCATGAAAAAAAAATCTTAACGAAGTAGCTCAAGTTTCAACCCAGAAGATGAATTTTCCAACTAAAAATTTTTTTTAACAAAATACATTAACTTGCAAACATATATTTTAATTTTTAACTAAACAAAAAAATTTTATACAGACACGAAGGAAAAAAAAAGTTTATCTAAATTATCGAACTTTTAAATTTCCAAAGAGGAATTCATTGTCAGTAAAACAGTTGCATTTTCAATCCGAAAAGAAGAATAATTTTTAACCAAAAATGGAATATTAAAATTTTCTTTAAAAAACACGAATTTTTAATCCAGAGATTCATTTTCAACTAAAATGATGAATCTTCAACAACAAAAACATGATTTTTTTAAAAATGGTTCAAACTTCAACCAGGTAATTAAATTTTCAACCAATAATAAAATTTGTAACTAAAAACACAATCGTCAGGAGGAAGCTACTGAAAAAAAAATAAAAGGCAAATAAATGACTAACAATAATATTATATCGGGGTGTCCGCAAACTTCATTTTCAAAATTCCCTAACTTTTCCCTGCCTAATTTTTAATTTTCCCTGACCATTAATATGCAAAGATCAGAATTTTAATCTTGTACAATTTTTAAGATAGAATCTCTTATAAATCAAGGAAAAAATTTTCAAATTAAAATTTTCAATTTTATTATTCTTGACAGTTATTTAAAGCGCCTCTCATAAAAATTCCCTGATTTTTGTGAAAGTACTTTCAAAATCCCTGACTCGCCCTGACCAATAAAATTCCTTGTCTTTTCCCTGATTTCCCGGATTTCCCGACCTACGCTCACCCTGGTCAAAAACGTTGGTAGATTTTTATAAATGTTTTTTATCGTGATTTAAAAAAAGGGAGATTTAGAGGTTGCCTTATTTTTCTTTCCTCTTTTTAATTTTTTTTTTTTTAATTTAAATTTAAGAGTGCGAGGGTTAAATTTGATCTTTGGATTCTTGATTTTTTTTGCAATTCCAAGAATTTCGTACTCAAATAAAAAAGAACTTAATTTTTTATCGATTAAGTTAAATTACTGAAGTATCTGAAAAAGATAGAATTTATAGAGACTTACCCTCTTTTTGCCAGAATTGTCTTCCATGTTATAATAGTCAGGCACTTGGAGGAAGTCTTCCATCGTTTGTGGCTTTCCTTCGTGCTTCCTTTTTGCTAACCCGTCCAAACGGTCTGTTTGCGAAAAAGAAAAATATAATTATGTAAATAAATCAACTTTAGATTCTTTTAAATATAATTAATTTTCATTCGTAATTTGTTTGATTTTACTTGTTTAATACACCCCTGCAAATTATATTCTAAGCTTTAAAAATTGGAAAAAGTGCAAAAAAAAAAAGTGCAAACTGCAGGGTTGCTACAGAAATCTGGTTTCAAAATTCCATGACAATGCCAGGTCTGCTTTTCCCAAAAAATCCAGTTAATTGAATTAAATTACAAAACATGCTCCTGATCGCAGACTAATTTACCAACAATTTCTTAAACATTATTAATTAATGCAACTGTAAAGAGCTTTTTAATAATTATTCAATTCTAAACAATTCTCACTAATATTGATGTAAAATTTATTAAAAGCGACTTTTTGAATCTAAAACAGATTTAAAAATTTCAAATTTTTTTTACAGATTTCAAAAAGGTTTTAAAGATTTCAGAAGGATTTCAAATTATTTCCGAAAGTTTCAGAAGATTTCAAAATATTTCAGAACATTTACAAGATTTCAAAATATTTCAGAAGATTTCAAACTATTTCACAAGATTTAAATAGATTTCACGAAGATTTAAATAATTTCGCAATGATTCCAAAAGGTTTCAAAGAATGCAAAAAATTTCAGAAGATTTCAAACTATTTCACAACATTTAAATATATTTCACAAAGGTTTCAAGGATTTCAATAATTTCACAAAGATTTCAATAACTTCCCAATGATTTCAAAAAATTTCAGATTCCAAAAGGTTTTAAAGATTTCAAAATATTTCAAAATATTTCGGAAGATTTCAAACTATTTCAGAAGATTTATATAGATTTCAAAAAAATTTCACAATGATTACAAAAAAATTTCAGAATACAAAAGATTTTAAATATTTCAAAATACTTAAGAAAATTTCAAATATTTCAGAAGATTTAAAATATTTCAGAAGATTTCAATCTACTTCAGAAGATTTACATAGATTTCACAAAGATTTCAAATTTTTTAAAATAATTTGATAATGATTTAAAAATTTTCAGATTCCAAAAGGTTTAAAAAATTTCAAAATATTTCAGAAGATTTCAAAGCTTTCAATAATTTCACAATGATTCTAAAAGGTTTCAAAGAATGAAAAATATTTCACTAGATTTAATATATTTCACAAAAAAGGTTTAAAAGATTTCAATTATTTCACAATGATTTCAAAACATTTCGGATTCAAAAATGTTTCAAAGATTTCAGAATATTTAAGAAAATTTCAAAGATTTTAAAATATTTCAGAAGATATCAAATATTTCAAAAGATTTCAAAGATTTCAAACTATTTCAGAAGATTTACATAGATTTCACAAACATTTCACAAAAATGTCAATAATATCACAATAATTTCAAAAAACTTCAGATTCTAAAAGGATTAAAAAATTTCAGAAGATTACAAAGCTTTCAAAAATATTTCAAGAGATTTAAATAGATTTCACAAAAGTTTAAAATATTTCAAAATATTTCACAATGATTGCAATAATTGCACAAAGATTAAAATTTTTTTTAAAAATATTTCCAAAGGTTTCAAAGAATTCAAGATATTACAGAATATTTAAAAAATTTCAGAAAAATTTCAATATATTTGACAAAGATTTCGCGAAGATTTAAAAAATTTCAGAAAGATTTCAACAGATTCCACAATGATTTAAAAATATTTGACAATTGTTATTTTTATTATTATAAAAAAAAAAACACAATTCGTATGAATTTGAGCTGAGGGAAAAATCTGTGGGCTGACATAAAATTTTTGTTTGAAATCTGTTAATATCTTCTGTTCTATTTTTGAGTTGAAAATAAAAAAAAATTAGAAATTCCAAAAAATTTGTTTTTTCTTATTTAGAATTTGTTGAACATGCGCAAAAACATTTTCTTTTCTCAATTGACTTGAATGCACATTTTTTTGAAAAAAATGGATAGTTATTATTTTGCTTTCAACGAAAAAAAATTTCGTGGTGTCTAAAATGTTAAAAAAGCCAACTTTTTCCAAAATTGTGCGCCTCAGCCCAAATAAACATATTTTTTGCACATTTTCAAAAATGTTTAAACTGAGCTAAATTTTTGTTTTAATTTATAATTTTTTATTATTGTTTAGTAGTAAAAACGGATCATATAAAAAATTTGCCATCATTTTTTAATCGACAGAATATTTTTAAACAATTTTCAAATAAAAAATGAGAACAGAAGATAATAAATTTCAAAAAATTTTTCTCGCTTTTTTCGGATACCAACCGAATTTTTTTTTCTCAGCTGAAACGATTCGATTAATTTTGGCATTTATACTCCGCCCCATTTGAAAAAGGTGCGACTAAAAAAATTGCAAGTCACTTTTACAAAATTCCATGAATTTTCTAAATTAAAATTCTAAAGGAACTAAAAATTATATAATTTCTGAAATAGAAGTCATTTGATTATAAAATTTGAAATTGTACAATTTGGAGTTTTAATATGGAAGTATTTAATAAAACATCACAAATTTTGAACATTTTAAATTAGCACATTTCGATAGCTTTCATTTAAAAATTGTTATATTTGGAACATTGCAAATAGAAATAATTTAATTTCCAAACGTTTTTGATAAATTGTCCAACTTGTATGGTTTTAATCGGAATCTATTCAATTTTAAAACGTTTTAAAAAAATAAAATTGTTTAGCTATAAAGGCTTTCAATTGTAGATTATTTAATTTAGAGTCTCAAATGATTTCTTAACATTGAAATAAATCCTTAAAAAGTGGAAAAAGTGTCTCCCTGACAGGTTAGCTTTTCTTACGATTTTTTCAGGTTTTCCTGGTCTACTTTTTCCAAAAAATCTAACAATTATTGAAGTCTAAACAATTTTGATAAATATTAATATAAAATTTCTTAAAAGTCTGGAATTATTTTAATAATTTTAAAAATTTTAATTTCAAAACATTTCAAAGATTTCACAACGATTTCAATAATTACACAATTAATTTAAATATATCAAAACTTTTGAAAAAATTCAAAATATTTCAGAAGACTTCAAAGATTAAAAAATATTTCCGAAGATTTCCAAAAATTTCAGAACATTTCAAAGATGGCAAACTATCTTACGAGATTTCAATAGATTTCACGAAGATTTCAATAATTTCACAATAATTTCAAAAAAATTAAAGATCCGATAGGTTTCAAAGATTTAAATAGATTCCACAAAGATTTCAAATATTTTAAGATTTCAATTATTTCATAAAGATTAAAAGATTTTTTTTTGAATTTCACAAATTCTCATTACTATTAATTAAAAATTGATTAAATGCCTGGAATTATTAAAATCATGCCGAGGGATTGACTACTCGACTTTTGAGTATACACCAAATTTCGAATTTCCAAAGATTAAAAAAAAATCTTGGATTTCACCAATTTTTGTGAAGACTCCAAAGATTTTATGAAGGCTTGATACCACATTTCAAGAGTGATCAACCCCTCGATCAGATTATTTTAAAAATAAAAAAAAATCAATTCCTATGTATTCGGAAATAAAAAATACGCCGTAAACTACAAAAATAATCGTCAAGATTTTGAAATAGACCCGAATAAAAAAAAATTCCAATCACTTTTTCACAATTCCACGACTTTTCCAGGTCTTGTAGCAACCCTGTTTAATATCTTTGATAAATAAAAAACAAAAATTACCTAATTTATCATCAGCTTCCATTCGCTCCCATTTGCTGACCCCCTGAAAACAAAACCACGACTGGATTAAAATATAAATCTAATTTTACAGAATGCCTACTTAAATTTCCCTACCACTTTTTCTTTTTAATATTTTCAACAACAAAAAAAAATGGACTAGTTCTTAAATATAAAATTACATCCCATTGAAAGTTCGTACCTAAACATAACTTTTTGTTTTTAAATAAATTTTCTTACTGCTCCAGTATCTTCCTGACTATCTTGACTATCTTCATTAGCTGGAACACTCTTTTCGCCCTCCTGAGTTTCCTCCATTTGGACATCTTCAATCGACTGTTCTTGTAAAAGTTTATTTATATCTAATTTTTGATGATGCTTTGGAGTTGGCTCAAAATAGTCAACAATCCTATTAATTTCATCTTCAGATCGATTATGAATATTTCTCTTTAGGCAAATTTGAACATCCATCTCCATTTCACAAACGTAGACCTTTTCAAAAGTGAGCAAGAGAAAATGAAAAGTTTGAATAAAGTTACGGTAAAATTTAAATAATTAAATACTCAATCATTCAACAAGAATTTTACCTTGAAGCCTTTCGTTTTAGCAAAACTCCACATGTCGTCGTAGTCTGATATTTTCTCGTTGATAGTGTCCAAGATTATAAAGTTAAAATAGCCGTCCGTTATGTTCTTTTTAAAAGCTTTTACAAGCGACGAGAGATAACTTGCTTCCACTGCCTCTTCGTATTCGTAAACCATTTCCTGCAATAAATAATTAAGGCGATTGTTAATTCAAATTTTCAACGAAAAACATTATTTTCAACCAAGATGAATTTTCAATCCTAAAGGAAGAATTTTTAACAAAACAGTTAAATTTTCAACCAGAAAGGTGCATTTTTAACAAAACAGTTGCAATTTCTTTTTTATACAAATAGTTCAATTTTCAACTAGAAATATCAATTTTCAAACCAAAAAAATGTTTGAAAAGTAAAAACTTGAATTTTTAAAATAAAAATCTTAATTTTCGACCAAATTTAATTAATTTTCAACAAAACAGTTGAATTTTGAAACGAAAAACATTAAACTTCTATCAAATAGTTAAAATTTGAAGACAAAAAGGGAAATTCGTTATAAGACATTTGAGATTTCAACAAAAAAATTCATATTCAATCATGAGATTACTTTTCTACTAAAAATGATGAATTTTCAAATCAAAAGGACGAATTTTCTATACAAAAAACAAATAAACAAATGTTTAACCAAATTTGAATTTTTGACCAAAAAAATGTCTTTTTGACAAAATAGTTTAATTTTCAAAACAATCATTAAATTTTCAACAAAATAGTTCAATTTTTAACCAAATTGTCCAATTTTCAACCAAATAGTTGAATTTTTAAGACAAAAAGACGAATTTTTAAGACATTTAAATTTTTAACAAAAATTACATTTTCAACCAAGATCAAATTTTAATCAAAAAGGACGAATTTTCTGTCGAAAAAGAAGATTATTCTAGAAAACAGTTGAATGTTCGAACAACAAAGATGATTTTCAACAAAAAAGAGCATTTTCAACCAAATAGTTGAATTTACAATCTAAAAAGATGAATTTTCAACCAACTGGTCGGAATTTCATATCAAAAAGACGAATTTTTTATAAGACAGATAAATTTTTAACAACAAAATTTACTTTTAACGAAGAAAGTTGACATTTCTACCAAAAAAGATGAATGCTCATGAAAACAGTTGAATTTTCGACCAAACAAGTAGACTTTTTGACAAAATAGTTGAATTTTCAACACAATAATTAATTTTTCCTCAAAGTAGATGAACTTTCAAGCCAAAAATACGAAATTCTTAGAAGACAATCGATTTTTTAACAAAAAGTTCATCTTCAATCAAGAAAGATCAATTTTCAATCTAAAAGGACGGATTTTCTGTCCTATTTTTAACAAAATAGTTTAATTTCCATCGAAATGTTTACGTTCTTAAACAAATAGTAGAATTTTTAATTAAAAGAGAAGAATTCTGAAACAAAAATAAAATAGTAGACTTTGAAACCAAAAGAAACTAAGTTTTAAGTAAGAAGAGATGACTTTTCTACCAAAAAAGATCAAGTTTCAATTTAAATGGACAAATTTTCTATCAAAAAGACGATTTTTTAAAGAAAACAGTTGATTTTTTAACAAAAAGTCATCTTCAACTAAAAAAGATTCATTTTCAACAAAACAATTGAATTTTCGACCACAAAAAGATTACTATTTAACAAAATAGTTTAATTTTTAGCAAAATAATTAAATTTCCAACAAAATGGTTAATTTTTTTTAACAAATTAGTTTAATTTTCAAATCAAAAAGACTAATTTTTTCAAGCCAGTAAAACTTTCAAGAAAAAAGTTTATTTTCAGCCAAGAAAGATATATTTTTAACCTAGAAAGATAGATTTTCAACAAAGGACGACATTTCTACCAAAAAAGATTAATTTTCAATCAAACGATTGAATTTTTAAACTAAAAAGATTAAACTTTAACCGAATAGTTGAATTTAAAGTCAAAAAGGTGAATTTTTTACAAGTCAGTAAAATTTTCAATAAAGAATTTAATTTTTAACCAAGAAAGGGGAATTTTCAACAAAGAAGGATGACATTTTAACCCGAAAAGATTAATTTTCAATCAAATTGTCGAATTTTCAAATCAAAAAGTTTAAACATCAACCAAAACTGTTGGATTTTCAACCAAATAGTTTAATTTTTAGGCCAAAAAGAAGAATTTTTTAGAAGTCAGTAAAATTTATCAAAAAAATTTTACTTTCAACCAAGCAGTCGAATTTTAAAACCAAGAACATTAAACTTCAACCAAAAACAGTTTAATTTTGAACGAAATAGTTGAATTTTGAAGTCGAAAAGACGAATTCTTTAAAAGCCAGTACAGTTTTCAACCAAAAATTTTATTTTTAACCAAGAAAGGTGCCACTTTTGCCAAAAGTGAATTTTCAATCAAAAAGGACGAATATTCTACCAAAAAAGACGAATGTTCAATAAAACAGTTAATTTTTAATTTAAAAAAGTTGAATTTTTAATAAAACAATTGAATTTTCATTAATATATTTAAATTTTTGAATCAAAAGAGAAGAATTCCGAATTAAAAATATAATAGTAGACTTATCAACTAAAAAGAGTTTACTTTTGACAATTCTTGAAAACAGGGGAAAAAGAGGAATTCTTTTTAAAAAAGGGGAATAGGGGAAATAGTGTGAAGTCTCCAGATAAGTATTTAAAGTAAAATATTTTCCCAATTTTAAAGTTTATAGATTTTTTTAATTAATAGTACTTTAAAGTTAGAAACGTTTTAATTCCAATTGTCTTATTAACTCAGTTACTTTCCAATCTTAATTATTTCCTAGTTAGAACTTATCCAAATTTAAAGCTTTATTAATTTTTTTACAATCATCCATGACATTTACCTTCATTGTAATTTTCTTTCCATTATCATCTTTAGTCTCCTTTTCCTTTTCAACAAGGAAATAATCATCAATGCTCAAAATTCTTGGCGCTGAACCTCCTTGTTCAACTTCCTTGTCCTAAAAACAAACAAAAAAACAAAAAAAGATTTAAATTTCACAGAAAAATTAGAATAGAATATTTTCATCTAAAATCTAAATGTTCTAGAAAATAATTGTTCTTTTTAATCAATTATAAAAACCTTGATCAATTTGGCAAGATATGATTTCCCACTTCCAGGTGGTCCTCTTAAAATAATAACTATTTTTGGTGGTCTGTTCTGGCGTCCAGGTGGGAATAATAATTCATCCAGGACGGTAAAATTCGGTATTTTCGGCAACTCCAATGTTTTGGGTTGACTCTCCGTATTTTTTTTGCCATCTTGATTGCTGTAACAAATTAAAATTCAACTTTAATAAACTTGTCCTTTCAATTAAAATCAAAATTAAAAAAAAAAAGTAAGAGGATGTTTACATTTACCATTCAAAATTGGAAGATATAAATGTAAACTACGGCAGGAAGTGCGAGGAAAAATAAAAAATAGTGGCCCGTAAATTCGCGAGTAGCTCAAAATATGGAGCCAAGTTGATCGATTTATTGAACTTCAATATCTGCACAAGTCGTATCTAATATTTCCATAAATTTTTTTAATTTAGCCGTAAAAATATATACAAATTCAAAAGCTTTTCATTTTGAAAGCCTCACAAATTCCTTTTGTTTTTTAGATTTTCTAAAACCTTCACTTGGAAATTTTTGCTTTTTTTACGATCGAGATTTCCTATTTTTGCCAGATTAAAAAAAAAATATTCAGATATCGCTACGGAGATTTTTATGGCAAAAATTCGACTTTTTATCAATTTAAAATTTTTGTTTCTACAATTTTAACCATACCATCTCGTATAACAGAGGACATTTTTATCCCACAATTACCCCTCAATTTTTTTTCGTTATAAAATTAGTAAGATGGGTATTAATACCCTTAAAGTTGCGATTTTAAGAAATTTATTACTTAATTTAATGACAATTTCTACTATTTTTGGAAAAAATCAAGGAATTAATACTGCAATTAAAAAATAATTTTTTCAAACAATTAAAAAAAACAACCTTTTTAGGCCTGATAACTAACATAGAAGATTTCAAAATATTTCAAATGTTTTGCTAATATTTCGAAAAAGAATTCACAAAATTTTAAAGCAAAACTTTTTAATTTGATAAGATTACAAAATTTTAGAAAAAGTTAGAGCAAGCTTAAGAAATATTCAGAATTTTTTAAAAGATTCAAAAGTAATTTTGAACTTAAAGATTTCAAAACATTTAAAACATAGATTTTTAAAGATTTACAAAAAAAATTTAGAAGCCTTTCAAGAATTTTGAAAGGTTTCAAAGAGAATAGAACATTTTTCTCAAGATTCTTGGAAAAATTAGAAATTATTTTTGAGAGATTATTTTTAAATATTTTTAAAAATTTCGAAAAAGTTTTCAAAATTGTCAAAAAAGAATCTGGAAGATTTTAAGATAACTTTTTCAATTTTGAAAGATTTTTCAAAAACGTTGCGAAAAATTCGAATAATTTTAGAAGGTATTTAAAAGTTTTTAATAAATTTAAAAAATAATTTAAAATTTGTAAAAAAAAATTTAAATGAATATGTAGATTTTTGAAAATTTTGAAGCTTTTCAAGTGTTTTAAAAGGTTTCATGTCTATAAAAAAATTTCCTTATGAGATTATTTAAAGGGATTTCAAAAGATTTTCCGAAATTGTCAAAAAAGAATCTGGAAGGTTTTAAGGCAATTTTTTTATTTTTAAAAGATTTTTTACAACTTTAGGAATAATTCGATTTAATTAAAAAGATATTTAGGAATTTTTGAAGTTTTAAAGAGATTAAAAATATTTCAAAACTTTGAAAGGTTTCCGAAAATTAATAAAATATTTTTAAATTTCTTCTAAATTTCTATTTTCTAAACTGACTCGAATTTTTGCTGAAATTTTATAAAATCCTGTGAAGTCAAAAAAATGTCTCAAAATGTTGTCTAACTATCTACCCTCAAATTATAATTACCCTGAACTTTTTTTCTTGACTGAAAAAGCTTTTTTAGAGGAAAATTCACCTATTTTGTCGAAAATTCCTATTTTTTAGTTGAATTCAACTGGTTTTGATTTTTCGTTGAGAATTTATCTTTTTTTGAAGAAAAATTCAACTATTTCGTTGAAATTTACTTTTTTTTTTGAAATTTGTATTTAATATATCTGAAATCTTCAAAAATCTATTGGAATTTTGTCAATAATTCTCTAAAAATTTTGTTTATTTAACCTTAAAAACAAACTTAAAAATAGATAGTTTGGACATTTTTATTTTGTATAAAAAAATATCTCCCCTAAAATTATAATTTGCTTGTATTTCTTTTTCTTTCTTGACTGAAAAATCTTTTTTGGATGAAAATTCATCTTTTCTAGTGGAAATTAATTCCTTGATAATCGTTGATAATTACCTCTCTTTAAAATCGAAAAACTATATAAAACTGACCGATTTTTTAATTTTTTGAAATAACTATTTTTTAATTGTAGGACAATAATATTGCTTTAATTTTTTTTTTAAATAGTAAAACTAATTTGTCAGTAAAGTAATTAATATTTCCTGAAATTTTCATAATTAAAAAAAAATTTTAGGGATGAATTTGACGTCTTAATCTCAACTTTATCATAAAATTACAACTTGAAGGTTGTTATACCTACCTTAATTTTTTTTATAACAAACAAAATTGGAGGGTCGCATGGAACCCTAATAAAAAATGTCCACAATTATACAAGATGAAATAGTTAAAATTGTAGAAATTAACATTTAAAAACTTTAAAAAGTCGAATTTTCTGAATAAAAACCTCCATAGCGACCTCTAAATATTTTTTTTTTTTTATAAAATCTATCAAAAATAGGGGATCATTTCCTCACTAAAAGAAAGAAATTTTCGATTCAAGGTTCTAGAATATCTAAAAAAAAAAAATGATTTCACGAGGCATCCTAATTTCCAATTACGAGAAACATTCAAATTTGAAAAAAAAATGTTCAAATACGTGGAATTTTTTAATTAAAAAATTAACTTCAGCCATCATAAGTTTGAACGTACAATTATGGAAATAAAAGCGACCGAAAAATGCAATAATTAAAATTCAATGATTAATCAACCGTTTCGAAAAACTCGCGCCTTGCGCGTAGATTTTTTCCTACTAAAAAAAAATCACTAGCCAACTAAAAAATAGACAGTTGTCTTTGGCAGCCAATAAGTCATGGAAAAATTTCTCAAAAATTTGTCTATTCCGCCTATTTATTTATTCTTTCGCGATTTTATCGTTCAATTTCCATTTAAAAAATTGGGTCATGGATTAAATAAATCACAATAGTGATTTTTCCAATATTTCAAAATATTCAAGTGATATTTCAAGAACTTTTGACGATTCGATTGTCAGGAATCATCACGGGTACAGAGAAAACGCAGGTTTATCTTTTCAATTATCAGAATTCGATTCACGAAAAATCTCACTTTTCTTGGTCCCATCAAATAATGTAAAAGCAGCAGTTTTACTAGAAATTGAGTGGAAATGGAATTTGAAACACAGTGCATAACCGATGTACTTGAATCGAATTTGAGTTCCACCAAAAATTTCCAGCAAACTAAATATGACGTTCGGGGTCTCATTTAGGTGAATTTTTTTCATCATAACGGAAAAGGAGAACCACTTAAATAACTCCTCTTTTCAAAAAACGAACCTATCCAAAGAATAAAAATTCACGTAACTGATGTACGAAACGCTGGGTCTTAAAATATTTTGAAAACGATGAAAATTTTGCAAATAAAAAACGCAGACATTTGAGCAGCGGCATTTCGCAAATTCATCGAGTGAGATAAAAATCATCATTCGTCAAGGGCAACGAAATTCACGTTACAAGTAATTAATTACAATTAATTAATTAATTATAATTACAAAAAGTAACGTATGTGGTTTGTTTTTCAGAAATTTCATTTCTCGTGCACATTTGTGACAAAATACTTTTTAAAAAATCAGAACGATTTTAAAAATTTGTATAAAAGTCGATTACAACCTTGTTGGTTGTTAAGTGGAAATTTCAGAATCAATCGAGATTCTTCAGAGGGAATTTGCATCTGATATCGGTGGGTCATTAAAATGTAAAAACCGGCATTGAAAAATAGATTCTAAAGTCTAATCAGTAGACAAAAAAAAAAAAAAAAGCGTACCTGGTATCCTGAGATGATGATTCTGTAGCTTTCTTGCTCGGACTGTCCTGCCAGCTATTAAACTCCGATGATCTAACAAAATGTACACGTTTTCAAAAAAATTCTTGCTCACAAAAATCAATTCCCTTCGATCTGAATAAATAATTTCTATTCTGAGGTAGGAATTATTTAATCACTTTTCAGAAAAATCCCGAAATTATGGGGGGCAAAAAGGGGAAATTTCTGTACAAATAAGGAATTACTTAAAATTTCGACTCTCCCAAAATATTAAGCATTTAAGATTAAATTTTTAAGAATTTAAATTTGAAGCAGAGAAATTTAGAGTTCAAATTGTAGGAGAGTGACTCTAATTTCAATGGTTTCAAATTTAAATGCTTTTAAACTTGAAACGAATAAACTTTCGGGGCCTAAAAAAAGGACGATCTCAACTCGATTGATAGTTACCTTTCATTCTCATTCTGTTTGCTTTCCTTAGAATCTTTGTCTTTATCCTGGGTTTTGCCTGTTTATAACAAATTATGATTAATTATCAATTCTGATTTTTATTAATTGAAATTATAAGTATTATATTAAAGCTGGGGGATTTGATATCGAACACTTATCTATTATTTAAAAATTAATTCTTCATTTTAAAAAACTACAAGTTCTACAATTATTATAGTACAATTTGTCAGAATAATAATTTTATCAGGACCTAAAATAGATCATTTTTACCTAAACAGTTGATATCTCCAACGAAAAAATGTTTAATTTTAAATAACAACTGGATAAAATTCAACTAGAAAAAAAAAACGAATTGTCGACAAAATCGTTAAATTTACTGAAATTTCTAGCAAAAAAGCCGAATTTCCAACAAAAAAAGTTAATTTTCAAGCTAATAGTCGAATTTTCAACCAAAAAGATGGATTCTTAACAAAAAATGTAATATTTAATATTTACATCGAAAAATATCTTGATTTTAAATTAAAACTGGCTTAAAATCAATCAGAAAAAAGGGAATTGTCAACAAAATAGTTGAATCCTTATCCAAAACAGATTAATTTTCAACCAAACAGAGCATTTTTAATAAAAAAAAAAAACGAATTTTCAACCAACAAAGATTTTTCAGTCAAAAAAGGAAAAATATTTGAATTTTCAACCCAAAAAGACTAATTTTCTACAAAACAGTTGAATTTTCTAAAAAAAAAAAAAAAAACTTCAACCAAGAAAGATTTTTCAGTCCAAAAAGGAAAAAAATTGCAACCAAATGAATAAATTTTTGAGTGAAAAAGATGAATTTTCTACTAAGTAATTGCATTTTCGACTAGAAAATATGAATTCCAACAAAAAAAGTTAATTTTTAATCAAAAAGTTAAATTTTCTACCAAAATATTTGCATTTTCAACTCAAAAAGACGAATTTTCTACAAAACAGTTGAATTTTTTACAAA
>JAABKJ010005556.1:0-22920 GCA_011634705.1 Andricus grossulariae | reverse complement strand
AGATATCAGTGAAAAACCAGATTGTCGACCGATGTCGTAAATCAATCAAGAAAAGAGTTTTTCATGAAGTTGAAGGATTTCACTTCGGATTGGCTGAAACATGTCAAGAAATCCCGCCTTCTTGAAAAAATTTAAAAATAGGCTGCGCGAAGAAAAATAAAATTGGTCGTTCTTCAGGACATATAATAGGCAAATTAATTTTGTTTAAAATTAAAATTACACACTGCAAACTATTTGCATAATTACAGGGTTTGTGGATCTGAAAAGGTAGAGGGTCTGAAACAAATTGGTTACCACTTGATTAAAGTTTGTTTTTATTTCTCGGAAAAAAAATTTATTTGTACTCATAACTGGGTCTTACAAATAGAGAAAAAGAAACAGAATGTGCGTACGCCTTGACAACCCTTGCTAATTTATATCAGCATTCCTGGTTTTAATGTGTGTGCTACAAATGTATAAGGGGTCACCCAGAAGTTACGTGAGGCTGTAAAGGTTGGGGAGAGATGTCAGAAAAATCCTATGACCGTGTCAAAATTACATACCATGTCTGAAATTCCACAAAGGACCCTGACGTGAATTATCGGAAAGATGAAATTTATCGATTCCCGCATGCCTAACTCATTACCTTCATATTTTGATTTGTAAATTTGAATCAGTTAATCTTGTTTAATAGTTTCAATTAGGGTTTCAACTTTAGATATGAATCAGTTATTTTATATAGATGAATTAGTCAGAATTACCACCTCATCAGGAAAAACAATCGATTCATAGCTAGAATTCAGTTACTGATTGAAATGATTAAAAACGTTCACTGATTCGAGTAAATTTAAGTACTGCAATATATAACCTTGCTTTTCTATAGGATACTATTCTTTATGTGAAAAAGTATTATCTGTCTAATTTCCACGAGTATTCTTATTTTAGTATAAATATGGGACATTCCACTTCATATGAGCGTACTGCCAAAAACAATGGTCCTTTCACTATCTTTTTACCGCGGTAAATTGTATTATTATAAGACCCTATTATAGGTGCTAAACTACAAGCCAACATATTTCATGACCTAGATATGGGGGTGGTTTTTGGTGCAATTAGGTGTGCAGACCAGCCAATAAAATTTCCAACTTAACGAATTTGATGGGAAGTTCAATCAACAATAATGATATAATCGCAAAACTCTAGGAGTCTGAATTCAGAACCTACAATGATGAAATGAAAAACAAATGAGGAACATTGCAATGGGTTCAAGCGGGGGTTATGTTCTATAGTTAGACTTCTCGAGTTTTGCAATTATATATTTATTTTAATTGCTATCTCAAAATATCTCGGAGTGTCCCTCATTATATCCATTTAGAATTATAAACTAGAAATTCTAAGCTTTCTTTTGATATGCATTTTTTCAAAATCTTTGAATAGGGGAGAGTGGGGTTGAGGCAACATTTTTTTTTCAAGTCGGTTTTTTAATTGAAAAGCATTTTTCTTGAGAACATATAATCTATTGTTTGATCGAGAATTTAGTTGGCTACAAAATGTTTTTGATTTGGAATTGCAATACATTGTAGGCACGATCACGTACTCAGTCTCGACTTAGTCCAACGCGTCAATTTTGTATATTTGTTTTCGAAAAATAGTGAATATCATCGAATAGTTAAAATTTAACAACACATGCATTTTCAGCTCCTTTTTTTACGTAAGATGAATATGCCTAGATCATAGTGGAAGATGATATACAAAACGAATACAAAATTTTTCACAAAAGTCAGAAAAAACTTTTGATTGCCAAAAACACTTTTTATGTCATACAATGTGCCATGTCATGCAGAATGCCACGAAACTCTGTCGATAAAGATAGGGCATTAGGGCCTACTTTCGTTAAGAGAAACAAGTTCACACGTTATATATTTTTCTTCTAAAAAGCATATGTCAGCTTAGCCCCACTCTCCCCTACATGTTTGGAGATATACAGAATTTGAATTTAGAATGTCAAAAACTATAAAAAGGTCATAGATTTTTTAGCACGTTTCTCATCATCAGGAAGCTTCTCAAATTTGCTGTTGAATTCGTTAGTTACATACTTTATTAGGTTATATGCTGACCTATGAGTTTACACCTACAATCAGGTCCTATGGTGCTACTATTTTCCGCAGCTTGAAGAAAATTGAAAAACATTTGTTTTTCGATTTTCTTAAGGGTCCTCCCTATAGCACGGAACGTTCCCGAAACGTGAAAAATGCCCGCCCCTTAGGAACGTTCCATTATTATTATATTTAACAACAATTATCTCGTCAACCGTAAGAGATAGGTAAACATCGATGTCATTTTCTAGTTTCGAGTACAAAAAATTCTACACTATAATATGATATCCAACATATTTTTTAACCTATCACGCGGAATTTCGATACGGGCCAAACGAAATTGCTACAAAAATCTTGAACTCAGAGGACGCAAATCGGGAAAGAAGGCGATAATCACATCACCTGATTATAAGGAAAAGCTCTTGAAAAACAAAGAACTTGCATAGCCAAAGCGGTAGCCATTAAAGAAAGAGACAAAGAATCTACAAGCAATGACTGCTCACAATGTGTTGGTTCAAATTCGTTTGCATTTTATAAACTACCCGCAACTCCTCTGGATATCCTCATATCCGGAAATAATGATGCGTCAAGCTATGAACATGATAGGTAGAATTACAGTTGAAATTCCATCGAAATAGTCGATGTAAGTCCCACTGAACGCACCAATGCAGACTTTCGTTGCGCAGCAGGTACAACCTCAATTTAACATTTTCCAGGGTTAAGAATTTAAGTCTAGTCCGTGCAATGGTGAAGTCAACCTAAATGACAATGAAACTTGTTTTAGTTCTTTTTACCACAGAAAAACAAATTTCTTATGTTTGAACTCAAAAATATGTTCAAATCTTTAAGACTGTGACAACAGTTTTAGAGTTTAAGGATGTTAGAAGGTTACACTTCCTATTTTATGTAAGACTGAATGAAATAATTGCGTGAAACATATCATTAATTGCATTTATACTTTCGAAGATTCATAAACCCGTCAGTCTACAAGATGTTGAAGTATTGTATATGGAAAGTCCAAAGTGAATTCATGACAGGAAGATCATGAACGGATTAAATATATAGCTTACGACAGATCGCAGAAAAAAGTTTGAGAGTGAGGAAAAATGTTTTCTGTGCATTTGTTGACCTAAAAAAAGCGTTTGACAAGGTTTAGGTTTAGTTTTAGGTTTATCTTTTTATTTCTTTTCAGGATAGGAGTAAACTTTGGGAAGTCCTGAAAAAGTATGGAGTCAACGGATGGCTCCTACAAGCACTAAAAGCAATAGATGCGGTTAAAAAAGCAAGTGTAAGGATTAATAGGAAACTGAGTGACTGGTTTTATATTATGCAAGGTGTTAGACAAGGATGCATTATATCCTAATGGTTAGTTATTATATTCATGGGCAAGTGTCTAAGAATGGCTCTCTTCAACAAAGAAGGTGTGAACGTCGAGACAGTGAGTGTACGTGGGTTAGCTTTCGCAGATGATTAGGTTATTATGGCAGAGTCAATGAAGGACATGAAAAGAGTGTTGAGCAAACTGAATACAACCATAAAGCATATGGGTCTCGAAATTAAGGTAAATAAAACAAAAATTATGGTCTTTGAAGGAAAATGTGAGAAAACAATCTGCAACAGTGTCCTAAATATTGAGAGAATAAAACAAGTTTATAAGTAGGTATATCTTGGTAATGTATCGAGCAAAGCTAAAAGGGCAATCCATGATTCTACATTTAAACCGACTATGCTGTACAGTAGAGAAACTTAGACCTATCAAGAAAAGGATAAGAGTAAAATTAACGCGATCAACATGAAACACCTTTCCATGATATCTGAAAAAACACTGATGGACACAGTGAGTAATGAGATAATCCTTGAAGAATGTGGCATAGAGGAGACACTAGTTGACATATATTAAAGAAATTCTTCAAGGCGGTTGGGGCTTGTTGAGGCAATAAAAGATGAAAGACTAATGAAATAAGTGTATCGAGGTAAAGTAAATGGCAGCGTGCCCAGAGGCAGACCGCAGAGAGAATGGTTAGAATGTGAAATAAGACCCTAATTCGAAGAGACATAAGAAGCCATAAAAACACAAGAGCTTGCATAGGAAAACGCATGACGTGAAGAAAGCTAGAGAGCTATACCAGAACAGAAAATTGTGGCGACAAATAGTTTATGAAAAGACTATCAGTAGAGTAAACGACGCCTAGAACAAAAGCCTTGGATGCTGATGGGCCCGAGCAAGGACCTTCACATGATGACTGTGTGACTTTTCACTTAGGGTCATCTCTATAGAGATTGAACAGCAACCTGGGTCGAACATGGGACGAACGTGTAATTTATATAAATAATACGGGAATTCCAGGTTAATCTAAAAATTTATACCATTTCCCCCACATTGATCTCTTCCTCATCGTGTGATTCACGCTTACCCCTGAAGGGAAATGGCTTAATGGTATAATAATAATAATTTTCCTTGAAAGAAAGCTACTTCTATTTCCATGATTCGAACAGATCGTGGCTAGTCCAGCTTTTGAGGAGGCATTTGAAATCTTTTGTCATATATAATTGGTACATATCACGGTTCTCGTTAAATAGAATTCGAGCGTGAGGGAATGGAAAATGTTTATGTTTATCATCTAACAATGCACATTGTAGGTACATTTTGAAATTATTTGCCTTCTTTCACGTCCGATCTGCATTAAGAAGTGAAAATATTGAATTAGAAACAAGTCTTTTGTAACGGTTTGTAATAATACAATGTTTCGTAGAATTTTTTCTTCTATCGAATGAGATTTTTAGTTAGCCAATGCCTAATTTTTCCAAGGTCCATTCATGTACATAATGTGAAGGAGAGCAGATAAAAAATTTGGTGACATTGCTCCAGTAAATATTGTAATGCTGCGTAAAATATTTCAAAAAATTTCAAACAATGAAGAAATTTCTTAAAAGACATACTCTAGATGATTCTGACTTGTTATGGGGAATTTTTTCATATAACGATAATTCTGAGTAGTAAAACGAAATTTTCTGAACAATTCTAATTCTAATTTGGAACAGTAGCATTTGAAACAAAAAATGAGAATTTAGATCCGGAACAAGGAATTTTCTGAAAGACTTACAATTTTTACTTGGAACGTGCGATTTAAGAAAAAAAATTATGATTATGATTTATCGCAGATGTGTAAACATAAATCTGCCTTTCTTCGCATCTTAATAGATGAAGTTCAAGTAATCGTAATGATTTTTAAAAGTTTAATATTCTTAAATTTGAGATAAGAGTTTAAATATTCATAAAACAGATCCAGTAAAAAAGTTTTTTGGTTTCTGGCATATTTTGGATAGAAAGTAATAAAATTATTTACTTCGATAAAAATATATTAATTTCCTTAGAGCTATGTAATATATAAAGGCTTAAATTTTATACCGAAATGTAATAGTGATAAATAGATATGTTTGATAAAAGAAGGTTTTAATTAACAGCAGATCATTATATTCCGTAATTTATTCTCAACGTTTATTCGTCATGTTTTTATTTAATATTATTTAGCAAATTTTTAATAAAGTCAATTGAATTATATTAAATTAAATTTCGATTTGTAAACTGAATATTTAAGAAGAATTTACTACTTCCTAAATGAATGAAATTTCCACAAAAACCTCGCAGATAGAAAAGAATCGATCAGGCAACGAAACAATCCATTGTTAATCAAAATTTAATGTAAATTTTGACTTTTGACTTAGATGAAAGGAAAAACTTTGAATATGTTTAAAGGCTTTCAAATTGAAAATTACTTTCATGAACACGTGGGGAGAACCAAGTTTCCAATTTTTCATAAACTTCGTTTTATTTGAGGGATAAAGTTAATCAAAATAAATTAAAAAGTGTTTAAAAAGTAATTTCAACTGCCAAAATCGATTTTATTTTTCAAAAGAAAAGATCTCTCTTCCCATGAGTTAAAAAATGGTTCTGGATTTTTATTCAGCCTAGGCCTAGTTATTCCAATGTCTATGTTTGTACGTTATTCGTAGGAAAGCGGGAAGAAATTCTATACTGATAATAATGATAAATTTGACAATTATTTGCAGATTCATTATTATTCGTTCACCTTTAGTAAAAGCGTACAAATGATCATAATTCACAAAAATTACAACCAATTTAAAAACAGTCTGTGGTTTTATTATACTATATCAGAAAACAATAAAAACATCAATTTGTAACACTTCAAACTTGAAATTAATGAAATTTTAATGTTTTATTCTAATTTGAGACTCAAATTAAAATATAAAATTATCCATTTCTTAATAACTGAATTTGGACAATTTTCAACAAAACTGTTTTTAACTATTGAAGCTTGCAATTTGAAAAAAACATTTTAGAACACGCTGTAATTTTCTTATTAAGGCCATGTGACGAGTGGATCACGTACCCGGCTTCCTACCTTACCGACACTTTTTTTATTTGTAAACTTATTTCCACACGAATAGCCTTCTTATTTATTATTCGGTAAGGTAGGAAGCTGGTCACGTGACCCACTCATCACATGGCCTTAATTCGTGTACAATTATTTAGATGCATTTCTTAACGCTGAATCCAACGACTATTTCAAATTTTTGACAGCTCTGACGGTCTCTGAGAATCTTCCCATTAATCGAAATTTTTTTACTTCTTTTTTGTGTTCTTTGTATTTTCAAAAAAAGGCATGAAAGTTTCTTTTGTCGTTGACATGTGGAAAATTTCTTTAAAAGCTGAGTATGAAAATCTCTGTGAAAGCGTTGCATAACATTTTTATGTCCCGATTTCCAGACCGATTTCATTCATACTTTTATGTTCTTCGCAATGCTGTCAGCTACATAGCTAAGGACGCTTTTTCACTAAAAAATTATTCCGAAACAGTTTAGAAACACAAAATTATCTCAGTTTCGTGTAAAGTTGATTCAATAAGGTTAATTTTTATTGCAGCGAATCTTTGAACTGAAATCGATGTAAACTTTCTCTTCTGTTTTATCCGTGTAGACGAGACAATAGTAAGAAAACATAGTATTGGTTCCTCACAGGTTCAGAAGAAGTACAAAAATATATATGCTATGAAAAAAACGTTGAAAATGTAAAAAAAATATATGCCCGCGCATATTTCCTTTGCACAACGCGCTTTGCGTCAAGTTACAAATATCATAAATATTGCAACTGAAATCAAAAACTGTGATTTAAGCCGTTGATAGACTGCAGTCATAAATTGTAACTGAAACTGTTTTAAGTTGATTTTGAAGACGATTCTCAAAGCAGCTATAGACATCAATTTGGTTCGTGCACAGTTTGGTTCTGAGTCAACATTACAAAAATTTGTAGTCAGTTTGAAAACGATATTGAAAATCACGCCACAGCGTTTAAAAAAATATCCTTATATACGTAATCTACTTGAATATTACTTCTATAGAACTTGTTAAATGTGAGTCCAATCGAAACATATTCTTAAGTAATTTTCTCATCATGGTAAAATTGATTAAATATTACAATCAAATCCTCTAAATCTCTTGAAAATAAAAATTTCATAATTTTGAAAATAATTTGACTTTCTGAATCTTGGCCTAATTCGAAAATTTCATTACGATAGTTTCGAAATATAATATCTAGTTAATTTTTCGATTGAAATTACTTAATCTATCCGTTAAAATTTAGAGATCGAAAATTTGGACAATTACATTACGCTTTCATGAATGAGAATGTGAAAACAAGAAACATCGTCATGACTAGTAATTGTTAAAAACATATACGAAGTATAGAATTTCAATACCTCAGGGAAACTGAGTGTAACAAAAGATAATTCCATTTAAATACCATCGTTGTTTCCCGAACTTCAAAATAAAAAGGATATTTACCATCCCAAAATTCTCTCTGAACAGATTTCACTATTTATATGTATTAGTTCATCGATCATTTTTGCGATATAAAAGATGTGATTACATTCATTTTGAAACCTGAAAATTTCCATAAAATATGTAGCTACGGATGTTAAAATAAATTCACAACGTAAGGTGTTATTCAACAATGAAAATAAATTTTGTACTTTAGGAAGGTCTCCCCTATATTGCAAATTCATCATTATTTCAAATATTTGAGAGCACGCACATTTATGATTTTATTAGTTTACACCTGAAAGCTATCTTGTTTCTCTGGTAAATCTCACAAGACCTATAACGATGAAATTTTTTCCTGCATTTCTAACACAAAATGTCTCCTATATCAGCAAAAAACATGCCAGTTTTTCAAACTAGTGTGTCTTACAGATTTTTCCAAATGTGGGCAATTGCGTTAAGCTTGATTGGGATGAGTTCCACATACGTTGAAGTAGTAGTTCGCAGGCATGTACGCAAGTATTTGATGACAAAAATAGCAGATATCATTACTTTTTGATTTCATCAGGCGCGGTTGATATAATGTATTAAGCGACTTGGTTCAACTTTAGGTGTCATAAAACTAAAAAACTAAATCATGCTGGAAAAATGGACTGAAATAATAAGCAGTGTAATTCCATAACAATGTAGAATTTTACTTGATAAGGGGTTTCATTTCACATATTTGGAGTTACAAGTTAAACCCGCAACTTGGGTAAAAGCAGAAAAATTGACGGCATGGGGTACAACTTGTGATTATGTCGATGCTGTCCATTCACTTGGTTCAATACATCTTCATGAATGTAATGCCTGATCCACGCATATTATTCTCTATGAATATGCACGGGTGTAACAATCTCACGAATCCTTCTAGTAGTAACTAAAATACCAACCAGGTAATGATCCACAGATACAGCACACCCTCGATCTAACAACTCCATATAAGATGGGCGAACATTTACATGCATTCGAGCAATCTCTATTTGGTTTCGTTCAAGCGAAGGATTGTATTCTCTGTCCACTATCGATACATGCCCTGCTATTTGAGCTTGACCAGTAGAGTCCCAACAATAAAGATTTAAATACAAGAGGTGTGGCGATACATGTCCATCATAAAATGGCATTGGTCGACTCAGTTCTGGATTTCGAAACTGATACTTTCTTCAAGCTTAATCAAGATAAAATCTCCAGCACGTCTCCGATGATGTCATAGTAAATGTCATAGTAAGAAATAACATAGACATATTTTAGCTACTAAAATGTGTGGCATAGGCGACACCAGCAAAACGTGATTAGTTGTTTCTGGTGTACAACATTTAGGTGCTGTTGAGGCTCATGATATTGCCAATATTATGCGCCCCAACAGCACCTAAATGTTGTACACCAGAAACAACTATTAACGTTTCGCTGGTGTCGCCTATGTCACACATTTCAGTAGGTAAGATATGTCCATGTGAGACTATGACACCTGTACAAATAAATCTTTGACCTGATACAAGTTTCACAATGAAGATAGCATCTGAATGATCAACTGCAAGTTTCTCGCGATAGTGACAATTTGATGAGTTATCTGCAAGTATGATAAATTAAGCATTTATTAATGTGTTTCAAATATTTCTCACTATATAGGTATTGTCCCAGATATATCAATTAGGTTTGATAAAAAAAAAGCGTGAATTTCTTGCATGCGTGAAGGCCAAAATGCATTTAAATGTTGTTTTCCTTCATATGTTTATAACGTATGCTTTCATTTTTCATGCAATATTCAATTCATGGGATTTTTTACAACTTTTTATTGTATAAGTGCAGAATTTATAAAGTATTTTTACGCTTTTTCTCTCGCTACGCAAATAATATTATGAAATGGATAATCTGGAAAAATGATTATTCCTTCTTATACAGAAATTACTGTAATCACAAAGCAGCCCCAGCTTTTTACATCTAGCCCCCCCACCCTACTTAAAAAAGAAGCCCAGACTATAAGTTTTCAAATAAGATAATTAAAGTTCACTATATACAATACCGAATTAAAAGTAAGTTTGATTTCAGCTTTTTTTAATGCTAAGTTGCATTAATAACTTTTTCAATTACAAAATCATTCAGTTTACCATGTGGAATTCTACAATCTTTTATCATCAAAGTTTTCCATTTTGGATCTTCATTTTTAAAGATTAATTAATGATATCTAAAATTTAACTGAAATTCGTGTATTCGAAATTGAACAATGATTGATTGATTTCATAGGGCTATTCTTAATCTCTTGAAATTAAACAATTGACAGATTTTGACGTGGAAAATTTAAATGTTTCAAGTTGAAAGCCTCAGTAGTTAATCAAATGTGAACTTTCGATTGAAAATTTATAAACTATCGGTTCTTTCAGTTCAAAGTATACCACTTTTAAAGAATTCCATTTGAAAAATTTTCATTAGGAAAAAGAATAATTCTTTAGTAGTCAGCAATGTTAGACTGTCTATTTAAAATGAAAAATCATATATAAAATATTCAAAACGAAGCAATTTAAAATAGAATTTTCTGAAACAGAAAGCCTTGAGTCGTTAAAATTTCGGAGAGGTAAACTTAAACATTGAACGTCACAATGTTAATTTTAATCGTTCTAATCAAAACGAATTTCATTTGTAAGTGTAAATGTTTAATTTTGATGCATGAATAAAAGATAAAAATGTATTTGTTCAGAGAAAATTCGGTGTAGTTGAGGAGATATTTAGAAGTTTCTGAATAAAATTTTGAAGCTTGTAAGAATTATGAAAAGGTTTAGGATAACACAAAAATTGTCTTAAGATTCCTGGAAGAATTTAAAGTTATTTTTATTTAGGAAATTAATTTCAACAGAATATTCAAGAAAATTTCAGAGCAAAAGCGAATTTTGAAGAACAAATAACAATGAAAAAATTATAAATTTGAAACAAATTGAAATAAGTTTTACAGACACTTAGAAGTTTTGAACAAATTCAAAAATAATTTAAAACTTGGAATAATGTCAAAAAATGCAAAACAAAACTTAGATTTTTTGAGATTTTAAACGAAAAATTTAGAAGCTTTTCAAGCATTTTGAAAGGTTTCAAAATGATGAAAAGGTTCATCAAGATTTCTTGAAAAATTGGAAATTATTTTTTATTTTGAAAAATTAATTTCAAGCGAATATTTTTAAATATTTTAAACGATTTAAAAAACAGTAAAAATAGCAAGCCGGAAGTTGATGAGAAAATTTTTTTAATTTCGCAGTATTTGTTAAAAGTTTTATGAAAAAAATCTAGTCGTTTCAAAAGATATTTAGATTTTCCAAAAAATTTCCAAAAATAATTTAAAATTTGTGAAGATTTAAAAAATGTAGAATAAAATGTAGATTTTTGAAGATTTCGAAATAAAATAATATAGGAGGGGGATTTTCTCGAGTTTGTAAAGTTTGAAGTCAAGGCAAGTTAAAATTCGAGCTTTTCGAAAAACTCGAAAGTGTTAGATTACTTGATTGTCTTCGAGTACATGAAAGTTTCCACTTCTTGAAAATTAAAAAATTCTAAACAATTTGCATGATGCTTCGTGATTGAGGTTTTTTGGATTTCTGATGATAATTTTGAGGGCAAAATAAAAATATAATAAAAGCAAGATCTTCGCGCTATTACAATTTCGTAGTACAAAATTACTTTTCGACGATCAACACTTATATTCACTGATAAAATGTAACTTCACTTACGATAATTATCTTCCAAAAGTGTCCCAAGAATTTCCGGCAACAGAATGCCACGAAAAATTAAAAGATTTAAGTATATTTTTTGCGACATATTACATACGAAATTGTACGCTTTGGATAATGAAATTCTGTTTTTTCTACTATTAAACCGAAGACAAGAATAGTGTGAAAACAATGAACATCGTTCGCCTTTTATATTTACACTTATTTCCAGAGGTATCTGCTTCTTGTTGACCTAAAGTATTAGTGTGAGAAATGAAGGATAAGGCATCGATCAGAAAAGTGTATCGTAAAATTTAAACACAAAAAACGAAAAAGATTTATTCAACTATATCACTCAATTCTTTACCAAATACCTGCCTATTACTGTTGCAAATGTAAGTCGACTTCAGCCTATATTTAAAAGAACTTTATACATAGGTATAATAAATATGCAGGCTATAAGAATCATTATTTTCAACATAAATTTATTGAATTATATTTAAATCACGAAATTTCCTACCAAAGTGCTAAATTGTAGAAACATGTCACATTTATGTGCATTATAAAATCGAAAAATCATAAATATAACTCCCCTGACACTCATACATTTCATAATACGCAGAAAATCTCAAAAATTTTACGCGGCATTGCAAACTAGTTGAATCATACACGGAACAAACAATATAATCTGTCGAAACCAGCAGGTTACTTCACTCATTGACAAAACATAACTAAAATAAATAATTGTATTTTTAGTTGAAGAAGCTTTACACTTCATGGCATGGGTATTGCGTTTCTTTTTTAATTTATGGAATTTTTGTTTCTATAAGTTGAGAAACCCTTGGTGCTAAACTTCAGACAATCGTAATAAACACATTTTGAAAGCTATCTTATGCTAGTAGTGAAGGAATTCGTATTTGGCGTGCAAAGAAACTGTTTTCATAAAACAGTTTCATGGGACAGTTCGTAATAATAAAATAATTCGTAGAATTTTTTCTTCTATCAAATAGATTTTTAGTTAGCCAAGGTCTAATTTTTCCAAGGTCCATTTCTTTACATAAGCTTAAGGAGAGCAGATAAAAATTTTTGTTACATTGCTGAGGTAAATAATGTAATGAAGCATCAGAAATTTCAAAAGATTTTAAAGAATTTCTAGAAAACTTTGGAAAATAAATTTTCATTTGAATTTTTCTTTTATTATTCTAATTACGTTGGGTAAACGGCATTTTGTACGAAAATTATGATTCTGATTTGGTACATTAAAGTTTCAAGAACCAATTAAAATTCAGATCTGCATGACGGAATCTTTCTAAAGAATTCAAATAAATTGTTCTTCAAAAGCGGAATTTTCTAATTAAATTTTGATTCTGATTTGGAAGAGTAGATTGTTGAAGAAAAATTATAATTTATATCCGAAACATACATTTTTTCAAAATAATTACAATTTTCATTCGAAACAAGAGATTTTAGAAGAGAATTATGATTCTGATTGGCAACAGAAAATTTTCGAACAATAATTCAAATGCAGATCTGAAACAGGGAATGTTCCGCAAGAATTATTATTCTGACATGAAGCAGGAAATTTTCGAAAAGTAATCATAATTCGTAACTGAAACGTGAAATTTTCGGAAAAAATCTTATTATTGTGTAAAACAGTGAATTGTTTAATAAAAAACTTATATTTTAGATCAAAATATGGAATTTTCTAAAAGATCTACGATTCTGACCAAGGGCGGGAAATATAATCAAAGATTTATGATTCTGACTTGGAACAGGGAATATTAAAAAAAAAGAATTATAATTCAGATCTTAAGCAAGGAATTTTTCTAAAGAATTATATTAATTTGTCTTGGAACGTTGGATTTCCTTAAAGAGTTATGATTCTCAATTGCAAGAGAAAATTCTCGGGAAAAATTATAATTCTGATTTGGAACAGGGTATTTTTGAAAAAAAAATATAATTCAGATATGAAATAAGAAATTTTCCAAAAGAGTAACATTTTGAATTTGGGACGTATCATTTTCGAAAATAATTCTAATTTTAGTTCAGAACAGGGAATTTTTGAAATGAAAATTTAATTCTGATCTGAAATAAGGAATTTTTCGAAAGAAGTAAACTTTTGTCTAAGTACAAGAAATTTTCTAAAAACAATTATAATTCAGATTTGAAACAAGAAATATTTTTAAAGCATTGAAATAATGTTGTTTCTGAACGAGGGGATTTTGGAAATGAATAATCATTCTGATTGAAGCAGGAAATGTTTGAGAAAAATTATAATTCTGACTTGGAGCAGGGAACTAAAAAAAATAGATTTGTTAATTATAACAAGAAATGTTCCAAAATAAGAAGAACCTAAATTTGGAACAAGGAACTCTCGAAAAGACTTCTGATTCTGGTTTAGTAGAGACGCTTTCTGAAATTTTTCAAAAAAGATTGATAATTTAGGTCTGAAAAGTTCTAAAATTAGAACAGCTTGAATTTGAAACGTGGAATTTTCGAAAAAAATTGTGATTCTAGTTTGGAATAGGGACTTCAAAAAAATTATTATTCAGATCTAAAATATGGAATTTTCTCAAAGATCTACAGTTTTCAATAAGAAGGGGCAATTTTACAAAAGAATTATGATTCTGACTTGGAAGATGAAATTTTGGAGGAGAAATATAATTCTGACTTGAACTGGAGTATTTTTGAAAAAAAGTTATAATTTTGAGTAGGTAAATGAAATTTGTCAAAAGAGAAACAATTGAAACGTGGAACGTGGAATTTTCGGAAGAACTCTGATTTGATCTTAGACCTGAGAATTTTTAAAAGAAATTAAATTAGAATCAGAAATAAGGAATTTTATAAAAGAATGAAAATTTTATCTGAGAACTAGGAACTTTCCAAAAGAATTCTGATTTTGGTTTGGACGAAGAAATTTACAAAAAAAAATTATAATTCAGATCTCAAAAAAACAATCTTTCTAATGATATACAATAATTTCATCTCTGAACGGAGGATTTTTTGGAAGAATTATCATTCTGATTTGGAACAGGAAATTTTCGAAAAGAATTAAGATTCTGACTTGGAATAGTGAAATTGAAAAAAATTATAGTTGTAAGTTGTAACAAGAAACGTTCTAAAATATAAACAATTTGAATTTGAAACGTGATTCAGATCTGATATAAGAAATTTTTTAAAAGATATACTGCAGATGATTCTGACTTTTTATGGGGAAATTTCCCAAATAACTATAATTCTGAGTTGTGAGAAAAAAATTTTCTGGAACAATTATAATTCTGATTTGGAACGTGCGATTTCCCGAAAAAATTATGATTCTGGTTTAGAACAGGAAATTTTCGTACAAAAAATACAATTCTGATCTAAAAAAAGAAATTTTTCAAAAGAATCACAATTTTCACCATATCCAACTCGAGAAAATAATTTTAGATGATGTTAAATCTATTCGACGATATCTCTGATTAATGTCAGATTTTAGTTGAAGGTGAAGTTAATCGAAGATGCGTTAACATAAATCTGCCTTGTTTCGTGGCTTAAGAGATGTAGTTTGATTAATCATAAAGATGAATAAAAGTTTTATTTTCCCAAATTTGTGATGAGAGTTTAAATATTCATAAACCAGTTTTGGTTAACAATTTTTTTTTTGGTTTCTCGCATATTATGGAAACCAAATAATAAAATTGTTTATTTAGAAAAAATATATTAATTTTCTTAGAGCTATATAATATATATATAAGTAAAAATGTTATACGAAAATGTTAATAGTGATAAATAGAAATATGTTTGATAAAAGAAAGTGGTTGAGCGACATTTTCAGCTTTATTCAAACAATTAGAAGCTGATTGCGATACTTGTAAAAAGACTGCGTCACCTTCAGCAAGGTTTTTTTCTTCAAGTTGTTTTTCCTCAAAATTATGACATTGAATTATACACCTTGCTTCATTCAAGCCTCGTGTCTAGATTCGAAAAAATATTTGTTTAATTTTCAACGATTTTTAATTAACAGTAGATCATTTTATTCCGCAATTTATTCTTAACATTTTATTTGATGTTGAAGGAAAAACTTTAAATATGTTCAAAGGCTTTCAAATAGAAATTTAGTTCCATGAACACGTTGTAAGAACTAAGTTTCTAATATTTCATTAACTAGATTTTATTTTAGGGATAAAGTTAAAAAAAATTAAAAAGTGTTTGAACTCGAAAAAGTTGCACGATCTAACCATGCAACTTCTTTCAAAGATCTTTCTTTTCAATATTTTTGAGTATAGCATGCTGTTTTCTTAAAAAATGGATTTTTTATGTTTCGATGGAAATTCCAGTGATCAATTTTCTGGCGAAAAAATCAAATTTTTAACAAAATATATAAGTTCTTCACCAAAGAGTTCCATTTCAAACTAAATAAGGTAATTTTTTTCATCAAAAAGTTAAATTTTCAGTAAAAAAATGCATATTTATCTAAAATAGAGTCAAATTTTTAACAAACAAGGCAAATTTTATAATCAGATACATTTTAAAACTAAAATTATGAATGTTTAATCAAAAAACGAATTTTTATCAAAGAAGTTAAATTTTCAAACAAGTAGTTTAAGTTTCAACGAAGAAGATGAATTTTTCAATGATGATGAAATAGTTTAATTAGCAGTTTAAAAATCAATGCTTCACAAACAAGAACTCATTTTCAACGAAATAGTTAAATTTACAAACAAAGAGGTAAATTTGTAATAGAAAAAGGTTTGAATTTTAAACAAAAAAGACAACTTTTTGACCAAATAGTTGAATCTTAAACACAAAAAGCCAAACTTTTAATATAACCGTTGAATGTTTAGCTGAAAAGAATGAGTTTCTAACAAAATGTTGAAAATTGAACCGAATGTTAACATTTTTTAACCTAAAAGGGTGAATTATCAACCAAAAAACATAATATCCGATTTTTAAACCAAAATGAATTCTTCAAAAGCTGAGTTCGGAAATCTCTGTAAAAGCGTTGCATAACATTTTTACCAATTTTCGGCATCAAAATGATCATCTGAAATTTACTGCATGTGTATAGTTTCAGGCCTTTTTTTATAAGTAAACATTGAATTGGTGGCTTTCTAAATAATTTTCCTATCGAAATATACGATAAATAAGTACGGAAATGTCCAAAAGGAAAGTTATTCTATTTGATGATTGCTGCAAAAAATTAATCAGGCATTTTTGGATATTTTGAACCATTCTTTCAATATTTCCAATTTTTTTTTTTTTTTTTCTAAAACAGTCGTTTTCTGTTCTGCCTTGTAGATTTTTTCGTAGAGAATACACACAATTCATATGAAATTCAAACAATATAGTTAATAATTGCAGAGATAATAATGACCAAATGCTGATATTCTTAACTTAAAAGAAGCAATAACCCTTATATTTTACAACCTTTCAGTCTTTCTTCATTTTTAAAAACGTGTGATGTCCAACAAGTAATAAAAATGATTAATTTTCGTTCAGACAAATATACAAGATATGTTTTTTTATTTTAAGCAACACCCGTGTGATATCAATGCGAATTAACATTTCTTCATGTCATGATAATAAACAGCTTAGTTGTGAACACAATTCAGCCACGAAAATGTTTTCTTATCATCGTCAAGAGTTTGCCTGCTTTGGAGGCTTTTACTCAGCAAATACAAGCAGTTCAGAAAATTAAAAAAATCAGCTGCATAATTATGGAAATAATAATTCACGTATGCTATTTTTCTTGAAAGCCAAAAAGAAACTTTGTCCGAAACGTGTTCAAGATGTGAATCATTTTCTGGAGACTTTCCAATTTAATTTAGTCAAAAACTAAACGAATGGTCTGCTTTTACGAAATTTTCTTAGTTGTACAACCGCAGGGTTTAAAAAAAACTGAAAAAGTAGAGAGAATTAAATGAATGTATTATCAGTTCATTAAAAATGTTGCTCATTTAATGAAAAGAAAAATATATCCGTAACTCTGAGTTTGGCAGTACACATATAGATAAAGTTACAGAAAGTTGTCGCAGAACAAAGAAGTGAGAATTTACTCAGTTAATCCCTACACAGAAAACACTAAAGTTAAATTTCGTTGCTTTTGAAATTTTCTGCTGTCAAAATTTACTTGCTATTTGACAAAAGTTTATCCTACAATGGAATAAAAGCTTTCGACTGCTACATCCTTAGCAGCAATGGGAAAACAACAAAGTAAGAGTGAATTCGAGCTATAAATCAGAACGCTAGATTTAAAACAACTTTTCGCTCACTTGATTATTATTATTTTGAAAAAAATAGTCTTATCGCGAATGAATTGAAATGTATTTTTCGAAAACGAAAATAAAGAACTTGACACAACAACAACCATTATTTATTTTGGCAAAAACAAAAGAAAAATATTAATCGAATTAATTTTTAGGTTGAAGCATTCTGTATATTTGCAATATGATGAATAAGTTGCATCTTCCTTTAAATTCAAGATGAAATTAGGTTCAAATATTAATACTTGAAAATCAATCCCTATGTGAAAGAATATTTTAAATTTTCATTTAAAAAATGCTTTCATGCATAAAATATTAGGACGGAAATTTCTATCTCACAACTTGTGTACTATGGTTAAGACCATAGTGAATATGGTCACTTTCCGACTAGTGTCAAGTGCTTCATTTTCAGTCACAAAAAATATATTTTCATTCACCCGCGGTAAGTGCAATTACTTTTAAAATGAAAATGTAATCAGTGCAATGTTTTTTAAAGTCTGGTGTCCTGATTTCCAGACCGATTTCATTCATACTTTCATGTTCTTTGTCCCGCTGTCAGCTCCATAGCTTACGACACTTTTTAGCTGAAAAATTATTCCGAGACATTTTAAAAATACAAAATTATCTTACTTTCTTGTAAAGTTTATTCAGTAAGGTTAATTTCTGTTGCAGCGAATCTTTGAACTGGAATCGACGTAAACTTTATCTTCCGTTTTTTCTGTGTAGAAGAGACAATAGTAAAAACATAGTATTGGGTCCTTAACGGTTGAGAAAAAGTGCAAAAATATGTATGTTATGAAAAAAACGTCGAAAATGTAAAAACAATATGCCCGCGCATATTTCCATTGCATGCCGCGCTTTGCATCAAGTTTGTGCGCGCCTTGGGCGCATGTGTAAGCTCTCGCGTTTGGCGCTCATTTTCGTACATTTATTGCTTGCATTTCGACTATATTGTTTCAAATATCATAAATTTTGTAACTTAAATCAAAAGCTGTGATTCAAACCACTGGAAGACTACAGTCATAAATTGAAACTAAAATTGTTTTTTAATTTGTTTTTAAAGACGGTTCTCAAAGCACCTAGGGCTCTACGATTAAATTCTCATTGCCCAATATAAAAAGAACAAACGTTTTGGGATATAATGGGAATAACGAATATAAGTTTGTTTTAAAATTTCTTGAACAGAAATATTAAGCCATAGACTTCAATTCGCTTCGTGCACAGTTTGGTTCTGAGTCAAAACTACAAAAATTTGTAGCCAGTTTGAAAAGCTTATAACTTTTTTGATTTTTATCGAAATTAAAAATGCTGTAGGGATAATTCAAAACTGTTTTTTTATCTATCAGAATTTTGCTAAAAAAATGTTCAAAACTTCATTTTGAGATATTAAGAAAGAGTA
Organism: Andricus grossulariae; assembly: GCA_011634705.1. Lineage (NCBI taxonomy): Eukaryota > Metazoa > Arthropoda > Insecta > Hymenoptera > Cynipidae > Andricus > Andricus grossulariae. The sequence goes on along the minus strand of JAABKJ010005556.1, from coordinate 3,632 downwards.
TTAAAGGCTGACACGATCGGACAAATCCTTCAACATTTAGCGTGCCTACAATATTCAGGTAACTACACAGATATACAGAAAGTCAGACGCCGACGAAATGTTATTATTCTAGGAATCTGTGAGTCCCGAAACGTAAAGATCCGTTAGAAATTAGAGATCGAAAATTTGGATTATTACATCAAACTCTCGTGAATGAAAATGTAAAAACATCGTTGTTTCGCGAACTTCAAAATCAAAGGAAATTCATCATCCCGAAATTATCTCTATATTTTAGAAAATTATTTGTTTTGCAGAAACAGCTTTCACTATTTGTATATATTAGTTTATCAATCATTTTTGCGATGAAAACGTAGTGACTGAATTGAATTTAAAACTTGCTAAATTTCATGAAATGTGTAGCTCTGGATATCAGAATAAATTCATAACGTAAGATATTTTTCAACAATGAAAATAAATTTTCTACTTCAGGGAGGTCTCCCCTATAAGCAAGTTGATCATTATTTCAAATATTTGAGAGCACGCACATTTATGTCTTTATTAGTTTACACCTGAAAGCTCTCTCGTTTTTCTGACAGATATCACAAGGCCTAGAAACATGAAATTTGTTTGTGCATTTTTAACACAAAATGTCTCCTATATCAGAAAAAAACATGCCAAGTTTTCGAACTAGTGTGTGTTACAGATCTTTGTAAATTTAAGGAATTGAGTTAAGATTGATTTGGATGGGAACCGCTAAGAGATTGCATGAAACTACTTTTTGATGTCATCAGGCGCGGTTAATATAATATATTAAGCGAGTTCGCTCCACATTAGGTGTCATAAAACTAAAGAAATTAATCAAGCGGGAGAAATTGAATGAAACAATAAGCAGTGTAATTCCATAGCATTGTAGAACTTTATTTGGTAAGGTGTATCATTTCACATATTTGGTGTTACAAATTAAACTTTAAACCTTAATTGTATACTGGTCGATTTGTTATTTACTGATATATGTATTAATTACTATATTCATCAATTAAATTAGCAACACATCAGCAGACCCATCCTTACAATGACTACTCTACCGTCTGCAGCCGGATTTTCATTGAAAGCGCTTACATTCACTTGGATTCTTGGCCAAGGGGGAAACAAACTGCAGAAAACCTTTCCCGAGCGTACCCGGTTACCGATAAGTTGATGAATAAAAATAAGTAGAAGGAAAAGAAGGTAATTGTGAAATGCATGGATGTGGAATTAATTGCGTGTGTATCTCACAGAACAAATGAATTGTAGAAGTTTGTTGTTGGTAATTATATGCTCTTACCTGTATGTATGTTAACTGAAAGTTTAGCGAAACAGCTGAATTGGACAAATTTAACTTTTTTCTTCATAAAGACGGCCATGACAACATTTGATAGTTGTGACGTTTCACAACGTTTCACAACTTTTTACCTCTAGGGTCGTTATCCTAGAGGTAATCATTTAAACTTACTCTCGCATCGCAGGTAAAAACCGAAATATTAACCGCATTGAGTACAACTTGTTGTAGGTAATTTTTACCTCAAAGTCCAGGCAAAGATTACACTTAGTATTTTATGTGTGATTATGTCGATACTGTCCATTCACTTGGTTCTATACATCATTATGAATGTAATGCCTGATCCACGCATGGTGTTCGCTGTGAGTATGTACGAGTGTAACAATCTCACCAGTATTTCTAGGAGTAACTAAAATACCAACCAGGTAATAACCCACAGCTACAGCACACCCTCGATCTCTCGACTCTATAACAGGTGGACGAACATTTGCATGCATTCGTGAAATCTCTATTTGGTCGCGCTCAAGCGAAGGATTATGTCCCATGTCTACTATCGATACATGCGTTACTGTTTGAGCTTGACCATTAGAGTCCCAACAATAAAGATTCAAATGCGGGATGTGTGGCGATACATGTCCTTCATAAAATGGCATTGGTCGATTCAATTCTGGATCTGCAAAACTGATATCTCCGTCAAGTTTAATCAAGATAAGATCTCCATCACCTTTCCAATATATTTTTTTAATAGTATGAACCTCAACAGCACCTAAATGTTGTACACCAGAAATAACTAATAACATTCCGCCGGTGTTGACCATCCCACACTTTTCAGTAGCTAAGATATGTCTTTGTGAGACTATGACACCTGTGCAAATAAATCCTCGCAAATGAAGTTTCACAATAAAGATAGCATCTGCGTGATCAACCGCACGTTTCTTGCGATAGTGAAGATTTGATGAGTTATCTGCGAGTATAATAAGTTAAGCATTGATTAATGTGTTTCAAAAATTTCTTTTTAAATAGATTTTATCCCAGATATATTAATAAGGTTTATTAAAAAAAAGTAATTTTGCAGTAAGAAAGTCTAATAGTGGCGAAATGTTGCTTGCGTGGAGGCCGAAATGCCTTTAAATGTTGTTTTCCTTAATATGTTAATATCGTATTCTTCCATTTTTCATTTAATTTTTTATTTATGGGATTTTTCACAACTTTTTGTTGTATGAGTGCAGCATTTAGAAAGTGTGTTTATGTGTTATTTCTCGCTACGTAAATGATATTATGAGATGGATAATCTGGAAAAATAATTATTGCTTCTTATAGAGAAATTGCTGTAATCACAAAGAACCCCAAGCTTTTTACATCTAGCCACCCCCCCCCCCCCGGCCCAAAAAATTAGACTATTTGACTGTTTATTGAAAATCCACAATCATAAATTAAATATTCGCAACTTAACAATGTAAAACCGAATTGTCTGAAACAGAAAGCCTTGAATCGTTAAAATGTCGAAGAGCTAAACTTAAACTTTGAATGGCTCATTGTTAATTTTAATTGTTGTAATTAAAAAGAATTGTATTTGCAAGTGAAAATGTTGCATTTTAATGCGTAAGTAACAGAAAGAAATGTATTCGTTTAGAAAAAATTTGCGTAAGTTGAGGAGATATATAGAAGCTTTTTAATGAAATTTTGAAGCTTGTAAGTATTTTGAAAGGGTTTAAGATAGCACAAAAATTGTCCTAAGATTCCTTGAAAAATTTAAAGTGATTGTTGTTTTTAAAAATTAATTTTAACACAATATTTAAGAAAATTTCAAAACAAAAGCCATTTTTGATGAATAAATAACAATTGAACAGTTATAAATTTGGAAAATATAGGAATAAGTTTTAGAGATACTTAGAAGTTTTGAACAAATTAAAAAATAATTTAAAACTTGAAAAGATGTCAAAAAATGTAAAACAAACCTTAGATTTTCGAAGATTTACTTAATTTATAAGACAAATTTAGAAGCTTTTCGAGGATTTTGAAACGTTTCAAAATAATAAAATGATTTATCAGGATTTCTTGAAAAATTGAAAATGATTTTTTACTTTGAAGAATTGATTTCAAGCAAATATTTAGAAATATTTCACGCGATTCAAAAAACTGTCAAAATAATAAGCTGGAAGATTTCACCGGCACACAAAAAACAAAAGTGGTCTGCCCGGCGAACAACACCGGCATATCTGTATGTTTTTGGGGTCGCTGAATCCGAGTCTGGGATTCAAATACCCAAGTTAGCTCGTATTTTTCCAAAAAACGCAAAAATAGACGTAAAATCGACGAAAACAGCGATTTTTCT
>JAABKJ010005555.1:0-22920 GCA_011634705.1 Andricus grossulariae | reverse complement strand
TGACAGTTGGGTAAAATGAGATGTCGATTACCTACCAGTTAGGTAAAATGAGTCGAACTGTTAGGTACAGTTTCAATAAAAGAAAACAAAGTCTACCTCTCGAAATATGTGAATTCTACATCCCCGTCATGTAAAATTTCGTGTGCCAGTAAAAAAATCATTCTTGCTACAAACAGTTTCTGTGCAAGGTCATTCCACTACTACACACATGCTTACACATATCATACAATTCATATTGTTAGTACATATACACAATTTAACTTGAACAATTACATTAAATTACAATACATTACATACGATATAGTCGCACGCTTTTAACTATATTAACGCTATTAAAAATCCAATACGCTGTGACGGGTTTCGAACCACCTGACGCGTTCTATCGCTAACAACTAAACCTGACGGTAACCTAACAGTTGGAATATCGAGAAAAAAATCTGGCTATAAAGTTAAAGTACGATTACTTCAGGGTCCTACAAAAAAGTATCTCGTCCCCGTTTCATCGAAATTTGTTATTTGTAACATTTTATTTTCATTTTCCAACATTTTGTTATAGATTTTATAGAAAATCTTATATTATTTGAGAACGTTGCACATGATTTACAGAAGTTTCCTTATTATAGAGATTACTTACTTACAATTCTTTCTTTTGGTGGAAAATTAATTTTTTTATTAAATATAATTTTTTTTTCTAACGAAAAAGTCTACTAAATTTTGTTTTGAAATTTTTTTATAGATTTTTAATCTTTTCGGTAGGGAATTCATTTGTCTCCTTAACAATTGTAATACTTCTACGCAAATTTAACTTATTTGCTTAAAAACTTATTTCTCTATCTAAAAATTTAACTAGTCTATTTTTTATTGATTTTTTTTTAGTTATAAATTTATCTATTTTGTTGAAATTTTGTCTTTTTTGGTAAAAAATGAACCTTTTTAGTTAAAATGCATGTATTTTATTTAGTTTCTTTGGTTGAAAAATACTTTTTTCTTATTAAAAATTAATTTTTTAAACTAAAAATTTAACTCAATTTCTTATTAAGATTCTTTTTCATACAAATTCAGTCTTTTTGGTAAAAAATTAATTTGTTTTGTTGAAAATTCATTTTATTTGCTTAAAAACTTATCTAACTAAAAATTAAACTATTCTGTACTTTGTTAAAAATTTATGGTTTTTAGTTGAAAATGCATCTATTTAGTTGAAAATTTATCTTTTTTTTAAATAGAAAATCAACATTTTTGATTGAAGATGCAACTACTAGGTTGAAAATTCCATTAAAAATAAAAAATGTCGTTGGAAAATTAATGTATTATCTTAAAAATTGTTCTTATTTGGTAGAGAATTAATCTTTTTGGTTGTAATTTTCACTTCATTAGTTTAAAATTATCTTTAAATCAAAAATTAATTTTTTTAAAATAAAAATTAATTTTTTTTGAATGGAAATTTAAATATATTCCAGTTTTCGTCAAATTGTCCTTTATAGCTATTACATCTTTTCGGTGGAAAATTCATTCGTTTGGTTGAAAATTTATTTCATTTGTTTAAAAACTTACTTCTCTAACTGAAAATTAAGCTATTCTATTCTTTGTTTAAAATGTATGTTTTTAGTTAAAATTGATCTTTTTTTGTATAGAAAATTCATCTTTTTGGCTGAAAATTCACCTAATTGGTGAAATATATATATATTTTTGAAGATGTATTATTTTCGTTGAAAGCTGATTTCTCTTGTTAAAAATTGAACAAATTTTGTCGAAAATATGTTTTTTTTTGTTGTGAAAAATAATTTTTTTCAACGAAAAATGTAGCTACTTCAATTTTTGCTAGAAAATTTATATTTTTAAGTTGAAAATTCACTTATTTTGTTAAAAACATTTTCTCTTTTATGAGAAATTCAATGATTAAGGTAGAAAATTCATATTTTATTGTTATAAATTCAACTTTGTTGTCAAACATTAGTCTTCATGACCTGAAAACTCAACATTTTGGTTGAGAATTTTTTTATTGATTCTGCAATCGATACTTGCTTTTAAGTGAATCGTTAATTCACACGAAAGTAAACTTTATATAATTCATTTAATGAAAATTTACAATACTTTGCGTTATTTTATAATATACTGGTATGAAAATAATACAACCCTTATATGAATTACTACATATCAGAATTTTCACTTTTGGACTTGAGTTTTACATAACTCTTTTGTATTATTGATAGTTCTGTTTTGTATTCAATCCTAAAATAATTTTAAACTTTATTTAAATGCAGTAATGTCCTCCATTTACCGAACTAATTGGATAAATTTTAATGAACAAATTTTCTCCGTTTAGGATATCTACGGTTTTTAATGAACTTCTAGTATTTTACCAGATTTGAAGGATTTTTACGGAATTTCAAAAGTATTTCAAACTTTACGAAAAATTCCGTAATAATAACTCCAGAGCTATGCTGGACCGGTTAGTTTTACGGAAAATTCCGTAACGGTAAACAGTTCGGAGTAACAAATTTCTTCTGAGAAGTCAAGTTTTAAATACTGTTTGATAGCATTCTAAATTATCTTACAATGTAAACGTATTTTCAGTTATGTTAATTTGCCATAAAATAAAGTTATTTCAGCCATAATAATACTGGAACAAGTTATAGCAATGCCAGGCTCTTTATCTTCTACTCATATACTCATAGTTACTCTATGTATAACCACAAAGTGACCTATCACAAACGCCGAGAGTCACTGACAATCTAAACTTTTTCGCAAAACGTCTTTATAATATATTTTCCTGGTCGTAGGTACTTTTTGAGGTGAAGAGTTAGTTGAGTGATGACAAGAAAGACAAAGGGTAAGACAACAACTGATGGGAGTGAGATGACTCTCTTTAGAGTTTAGAGTGAAAATTTATAGGCAATTCGCATGTCGTCGTGGGATATACCCACACTATAGTATGTTGTTTATTGCAAACATATATTATTATTGTAGCAGTATATAATCACTTTATTAATACCTTAACTGAGGAGTGTTTTCTATATGAAAAGAGTTTTATTGCATCGTTTCAGTACATTATAGTGCGTTCAACTGGTTCAAGTATGCCATAGAGATGATAGTTCCTATGTAGTTCCTGTAACAAGAATTATACTCTGTGCTTCAGATCATGAAGGTAGAGTACCTACAGTAAATAGTTTATAAATTATAAATATTGTGAGCTATTTCTATAGAAAATTCCGTAGGGTAATAAGAAAATAATTTCTTAACTAACATTATCACAACTTAGTGAAATTACATCTTTGCTGGTTATTTGAAAGACGCCGGCACTTAATTGACCCAAGTATCATAATTTCAAAGGTTTTGAAATTAGCATCAGGGTCGATAATATTTATTTTTTGTCCTGAAATTATTTAAAAAATTGTTAAAAATAAAAATAAGATTTTTTGTGTTCCATCCCGTGGTAAGAAGGATGTCTGGCGTTTCTTCAAACAAAAATTCCAGGCCTTTTCCAGGTTTTCCAGGACAAAAAAATACATTTTTTCACGTACTTTTTTATAGTGACAAAAAAACGTTTTTTTGTTGTTGGCATTTTTCATTTTATTAAGGTGAAAAAGCGAGTTCGATTCCGTGTGTAATGAGATTTTTTAAATTAGAATTGGTTGAAATTTGACTGAGTTATCGAATTTTAAGTTAAATTAAGTTTAATTTTCAATAGAATAATAAAATTGTCAACAGATAAGTGGAATTTTTAACCAAATTGTTGAATTTTCAATCTAAAAAGTTGAATTTTCAACCAAATGATCGAATTTTTAACAAAAAAGATTAATCTTCAACCAAAAACAGTTGCATTTCCAACGAAATAATTGCATTTTTTAGAAGACAGTTTAATTTTCAACAAAAAGGTGAATTTCAAATTATTAATTTTTTTACCCAAGTAGATGAATTTTCAACAAAATTCAAGAGAACTTCAAAAATTTTCACGGAATTTTAATGGATTTGAGGAAATTCCAAAGGATTTCTACGGATTTTAAGACATTTCTACGATTTCACCAGTTTTGATGGATTTTCACGGGATTTCAAAGGGATTTCAGACGTTTCCAAGGTTTTTTAGAAATTCCAAAGGATTTCAATGGATTTTAAGGAATTTCACCAGATTTTAGGTAATTTCAAGGGATTCTTAACGATTTCGATTTATTTCAAAGAATTTTCACCTGAATTTAAAAGGATTTAAAAGATTTTAAAGAATTTAAAAAAATTTCAAGGAATTTAAAGAAACTTGCAAAAATGTCAAGTCATTCCCAAGGATTTCCACGGATTTTAAGAAATTTCTACAATTTCTCCAAATATTAAGGAATTTAAAAGGATTTCAAAATTATTTCAAATGTTTTCAAAAAATTTTCAGAAATTCCAAAGGATTTCAATGGGTTTGAAGGCATTTCATCGGATTGTAAGGAATTTCAAGGGATTCTGAATGATTTCCATTGATTTCAATGAATTTTCACGTGAATTCAATAGGATTTGAAAGATTTCAAAGAATTTCAAGAGATTTCTACGGATTTTAAGAATCTTCTACGATTTTACCAGACATCATGGATTTTCACGGGATTTCAAAGGGATTTCAAAGGTTTTCAAGGAATTTAAACAGATTTTCAGAACTTTCTACGATGTTGCCAGATTTTAAGGAATATCAAGGGATTCTGAACGATTTCAATGAATCTTCACGTGAATTTGGAAGATTTCAAAGAATTTTAAGGAATTTCAAGTAATTTTAATGGGTTTGATGAAATTTCAAGACCTCCCAAAATTCACCAAAATTTAAGAATTTTTACGGGATTTCAAAGATTTTTAAGGGACTTTAATGAAGGATATCTACAAATTCGAAAGAATATCTACAATTTGTTCAGATTTGAAGGACTTTCGAGGGATTTTGAACGATTTTGTTGGATTTCAAAAGATTTCATATTTCAAGAGATTCCGAAGGATTTTCACTTAATGTAAAGGATGTCATTAGACTTTAAGGAATTTTACGGGATATGAAAAGGATTTCAAAGGATTTCTAGGAATTTAAAGAATTTTTAAGGGATTCCAAAGATTTTTAAAGGATTTTAATAAAGAATTTCTACAAATTCTAATACATTTCTGCAATTTATTCAGATTTGAAGGACTTTCGAGGGATTTTGAACGATTTTATTGGATTTCAAAAGATTTCGATGATTTTTCACGTGAATTTAAAAGGATTTCAAAGGTTTCGAATGATTTTAAGGGATTTTAACGGACTTGAAGAAATTTCAAGCCATTTCTAAGGGGTTTTTACGGATTTTACGGCGTTTCTACAATTTGACCAAATTTTAAGGATTTCGAAGGGATTTCAACAAGTTTTTAAGCTATTTGAATGGATTTGAGGTCATTTCTAGAGATTTCGTAGGACTTTCACAAAATTTGAAGGATTTGAATGATTTTAAGGTATTTTAACGAATTTTAAGAAATTGCAAAGGATTTCAAGGAATTTCACCAGATTTCAAGGAAATTAAAGGGATTATTTCCATTGATTTTGATGAATTTCCCCATGAATTGAAAAGGATTTCAAGGATTTCAAAGAATTTAGAAGAATTTCAAGTAGTTTTAATGGGGTTGGAGAAATTTTCAGACATTTCCAAGAATTTCTACGGATTTGAAGGAGTTTTTACAATTTCACCATAATTGAACGATTTTGACGCAGTTTTCAAAATGATTTAAAGCGTTTTCAATGGATTTTAACAGATTTAAAAAAATTACAAAGATATTCCACGGATTTTAACAAATTTGTGATGTATTTCACGGATTTTGAAGAATGTCTACAATTTCACTAGATTTTAAGGAATTTCAAGGTTTTCTGAACGCTTTCCCTGGATTTCAAAATATTTGACCAATTTTTCACTTTAATATAAAGAGATTTCAAAGATTTCAAACAATTTTAAGGTTTTCAAGGGATTTTAACGAATTTGAAGAAAATTAAAATCATTCCCAAGGATTTCTACGGATTTTAGGGAATTTCTACGATTTAAAGGATTTTCACGGGATTATAAAAAGATTTCAAAAGAGTTTAACGGATTTTTATAAATTTCAAGAGATTCCGAAGGATTTTCACGAAACGTAAAGGATGTCAATAGACTTTAATGAATTTTACGGTATATGAAAAGGATTTCAAAGGATTTCTAGGGATTTTAAAGTATTTGCACGATTTGAATAGTTTAAGGAATTTTACAAGATTCTAAAAGATTTCCATGGATTGCAAATGATTTTTAGTGATTTTAAAAGGTTTCAAGGATATCAAAGATTTTTAGAGTAAACTAAGAGAGAAAAGAGTGCATCTTCAAAAAAAAGAATGCAACACTGTACGAGCTCATGTAATGACAGGGTTTTCTTTTTCTGCATTGCTATATTTACAGTTCTTTTATTATGTATGAATAGAATTTTTGCAGATGCGGGCGAAACAAAATTGTTTATTAAAACCTTAATCGCCATTATTTTATTATAAATCATATAACGTATGAAAGAAGGAGTTTGTACGATCCTAAATATATCAATATCTCAAATTTCATAAAAAATGTAGTTACCCGTTTTCTTCTTTTGCACGGACGTAAACCAGATTTTAAGAATGGTTAAACTTTGTCTACAAGTGACAAATAAAAATTTGCATAGGTATAGTAATATTTATATTTATGTTTTCGTACTCTTCATTATTGTAGACTTGTCGAAATAAAAAAGATTTCAACCTATTACGAATGACATCAATCACCAAAATAGGGTTTCTATTGTTGACAATAATTCTTGCTCTTTTTAAAGTGATGAAATTGACTTCTTATGAGGAAATTTGGTATATGTATTTATAGGCTTTAATAAAAACTATGACGGGAGATTATTTTATCGCAAGCATTGAATAGCGTGATATCCAATGGGCGGCGTTTGTCTCTCCTCTGCAGATCATAAACAATTACAAGCCTTGTTCCAGGCTCGTTGAATTCTCAATAGGCATTAACCGCCGTCGTCAATTTGCCTTTATCAATTGTCTCCTCTCGAGGCAGGCAGCCGGACTCCGGCGCAGCCGTTCATCTGCAAACTTTCCAACACGAATTCATCCTACCAGTACAACTTTACTCTCGTGCAGTGCACTTAATTATGAGTATTTGACTCTCTAGACTTTAGAGCACTGCATGAGAAGAAATCTTACTGGAGTTAATCAAATCCTGCTCGTGGACTTAGGAAATGTCAGTGACTCAGTGGTCAACAGAGCAACAAGGGCAGATCATTGTGGACATACAAAAATCTCGGAAACATTTGCAGATTTTTAAATAAGAAACGCTAAATGTGCAGTTTAAATAGCTATTAGCTTAAAAAGTAGAATTTTAAAAGTACTTAGAGTATCATTAAGAAGATATCGTTAAGCAGGCGATAGATAAGGAAGAGGAGCAGGAAGAAGATTACCGAAATGGGGAGAAGATGGTAAAGAGGAGATAGAAGAGGAGGAGGAGATGAATGAGGGAAAGATGGATGAGGGGAAGAAGGAGGAGGAGGAGAAAGAGGGGGAGGATGAATAGGAGGAGGATGATGATGATGATGATGATGATGAGGAGGAGAAGGAGGAGGAGGAGATGAATAATAAGAAGGTGGAGGAGCAGGAGGAGGAAATGTATGATGATGAAAATCCTTATGGACATAGTACACAGAAGTTGAAAGATTATCCGCAATCATCTATTATCTAAGAAAAAACAATATTTAGATATTTGTTATTTCAGTTTCATTTTTTAGTCTTTTTCTTCGGGTTAATTCGATAAACGCCTAAAATAAAACAGACTTCACAGCCAAAAATGCTCTCAAAACAAGGGAAAACAAGGTGATTTTTCACAAAAATAGGGGAATAAATTCTTTTGAATAAAATTAATGTATAGTCAACATATTTCATTAAATATGAAACTCTTAAGATTTCAAGATGAATTATGTTGCATTTTAAAAAAATAGTGGAATTTTCTGCTGAAAGAAATGAATTTTCGACGAAAGAGTTCAGTTTTCCAGAAAAAAAAGAAAATAATTTTTTAGATCTTAGAAGATTTTTGAATTTTTAACCAAGAACTTTCGTATAAAAAAAGATGAATTTTAAATACAAAAATACTAAATTTTCCACAAAAAGTTTGAACTTTTGAATACAAAATTTGTTCTCTAACAAAATAGTTTAACTTTCGACAAAATGGTTGAATTCTTAACTAAAAAAGATTAAACTTTAACCAAAGAGAGTTGCATTTTGAACCAAATAGTAGAATCTTCAAGCTATAAAAAGACGAATTTTGTAGAACACAGTTTCGACGAAAAACGATGAATTCTGAATTAAAGATTTAATATTTGAATTTCCAACTAAAAACGTTCAATTTTGAACGAATTCGAATTTAAGCGTAAAAAAAGAGAAAAGGGAAAATTTCTTGAAAACAGGGGGAAAAGAGTGTGAAGTCTGTATTTGGATGCTTTACTTGTAAAATAAAATCAATAATTTTCATTTTTTGACGCAGTCAAAAAATTGTTATTCACATTTATAATTATAAAAATATATGTTATATATATACATATATATATATATAAAATATTTATAATTATAAAAAAAATTCCATTTTAAAGTGTAAAGTAAGAATTTGAAATCCGAATTTCTAAAATAAGGCCTGCAAGTTAACGGGAAATTCAAACGCAATAATTAATGACAATTGAACTTGTCAGAAATTTGCGTTGTCAGGAATTTAAAGTAACTTCAAGGTGATTGGTTGCCAATCCTCTAGTGTAAGGCAACTTGATTTATTGTTAATTTGATATATTTCTCTGTAACCAATGCACGAAACGAAAGAGTGTTTACATTTTTAAAAAAATTACAAGTGATAGATGAATAAATGATGAATAATGAACCACAAACTTTTCAAGCTAAAGCATTCCGGAATTCTTCCATGAAAAAATATTACTATTGTATGCCTGTCAATACAAACAACTAAAAAAATGCATTTAACGAGTTGTCTTTCTCCTTCATGAAGATATTCATCCGAATAAAACTTTTTTTCTGATTTTTCCTCGAACGGGAATTAGATAATTATTTTTTCATAATTGTAATTTAACGCAAACTCTTCATAATTAACAATAATTATTTAAAATTTTACATACATGTATTCAATTTGGCTATCTTATTCAGAGATAGATTTTTCAATTTCACACTAAACCTTAGTGCATTATTTAAAAACTGATTTTTGATTATAAACATAAAATATTTTAATTGTTTATAACAAATTTTATGAACAAAATATCTATTTTGGTATTTTCTTGCTGAAAAATTTGTTTTCACTATCAATATTACCATAAATCAATTTCATACTGATATATACATCCAAAAATAATAACGATTTGTACTAAACAAATTTCTCAACAATAAATAATTATTTTTAGCATTTATATTGTTGTTGATGTTGATAAGTTCCGAATTTAAACCTTTTCAGGAAAGACATTAATTTTTTTCTCTTAATCTTATCAGAACCAAATTCCAGTGATTATAATGGTTATCAATAATTTAATCAATAAATATATCAGACTTTTTTCATTTCCGCGCAGAAGAAAATATTCTTCTCATAATACTTACGCTACCAATTAAAATCATGAAATTCCGACAGTTAATCTCGCATTAACTTTCGAAATTAATTTCTTCTATTAATTTTTATTACTTCAGAGTTTCAAAATAAATTGTTAATCAAAATTAGAACTATTTATTGCTTATGATATTAATTGAGTAAAAGATCAAAACATGATTCTGGTAATACTGATAACTGAGAGCAGAAATATGCTTTTCATAATATGAGGCTTGAATTTGGAAATTATTAACGCTAAACAAAAATAGAAATATTAAAATTATTGCTTATTGTTGATCTATTTGTTGCAAAATTATTCAATATTTTTATATAAGACTTTCTATAATAAATTATTATTCGTAAATATTTTTGCTGTTATTTTATCACTTCAGCAATCAATATTAAATTAATGTATGGCAATAGTTATTGTAAAAAAAATGTTAACGAGGAAAATACCAAAATAGGTGATTTTTTCATAATTTTTTTATTAATCATTAAGATTTTTCATTTTTATAATCCAAAATCATTTTCTGAACGAGACTACTAAGATTTAATGAGAAACAAAAAATCTGCGTCTTTGAGTAAAATACCCAAATTGAATATTTGTGTTTAAAATTGTTGATAATAATAATAATTGGTAATTATGAAGAGTTTTCAGACACCAAATTTAATTTATTTAAATAAATCTCAGCATATGAGAAATATCGAGTTCATTTACACTACGGTGCAAAAGTTTACGAACACCTCTTTTCTTATGACTGATGAGCATATAAATTTGAAAAAATTTCCTATCACAGTTGAATAACTTTAAGTTAGAAAAATTTGAAAACATCTTATCTGTAGGCAAATGAAATTATAATTTGAATAAATATATATTTTAAGGGTCTTTTATTGAAACTTTATGATTATATGTTTTATATATTTACACACTAGAAAAAATATCTTTAAAATGAGCCCAAGAACATTAAAAAATATTGATTATTACGGAAGTTATTGAAAATGTAAGACAACATTAAAATTTACACTATTTTCGCAATGCCTATTTAAAAAATACACAAATTGGCTTCATCTGGGGCTGATTTCATACAGAATTTTAAGAGCATTCAACTCATTGAAGAGAAAGTTTTTTAGCTTTGACATAATTAAAATGAAGTGAATTTTATCAGTCACTAAAAAAGAGAAAAAAAATGCACAATTGCACTTTTTGTAGAACTTTGCGTTAGGTAATTAATTATTAAAAAAAAATTAAATCGTCCTCGAAATTTTCCTTAAAAATTTATTGGTGATCATTTCTAAAAAAAAAATCTCTAAATCCGTTCAAACCTGTAGACTAGCGTAAAGTGGTTCTTAGAAAATTTTCAGATATAACTTAGGCGAAAAATTTGATTTGATAACAAATTTTTGTAGCTTGTGTCGTTTTTCCAAAAAGTGAATTTTTTATTTCTAACGTATTCTTATAGCAAAAGTTTATAATAAATTTATAGATCTTTCTTGGATGAAAAATTTTCTTCTTTCCATTTCTTTTTTCTTTCTTTTGTTTTTTTTTCCAAAAATTTAATTTGTTTATTTTTAATATTATTTTTTACGATTAGAAGAAAATCTACTCGTCCCATCTAAAAATGATTCATAACAAATTTGAAGATCCTTTTTGGGTGAACAACTTTTGTCTTTTAATTTTTTTTTCTCGTACCTTATGTCATTTTCAAAAAAAATTATTTTGTATTTTTAATATTATTTTTTACGGCTGAAACAAAAACTACGCATCCATAAAGATTAAAAAAATTACCAATAACACATTTATAGATCTTTCTTGGGTGTACGACTTTTGTTGAATAGTTTTTTTTGTACCTTGTTTCGTTTTTCCAAAAATTTAATTTTTTATTTTTAATGTTGTTTTTCACCATTGAAACAAAAACTATGCATCCCATCAAAAAATGATAAATAAACATTTTTAGCTCTTTTTTAAGTAAACAACTTTCATCTAATTTTTTCTCGTAGCTTGTGTCGCTTGTCCCAAAATTAGATTTTTTTCATTTTTAATGTTGTTTTTTACGAATAAAACAAAAACTACGCGTCCAATCAAAAAGTGATATATAAAAAATTGGTCGATCTTTTTTGGATGCACCGCAAAATGAAAATTTTGATTTTTCATTATTAAATGTGATTTTTCCAAAAAAAAAACAAAACGATGTTATGACAATCTTGTAGGGTGTTCAAAAAATAACTTGTATCTTCCCTTGACTTTTTTTCATATCGTGCGTGTTTGTCTTAAAATGTTCATCTTCGTTGTATTTTCTTAAATTTTGTAAATGCTATAATTCTAGTCATTTGTTTTTTATCGAAAAAAGTCAAGGGGGTAAATTATTGTTCGCCTTTTTGAGCACTACCAATAGCCGTACATAGAATTTTCAAATTTCAAAAAAAGTGTCCTCAACAATTTTGAAAATGCTTTTGCTTTTTGAATTTTTATCCAAAATGGCTGGCTAACGAACTTGACTTCCAGTTTAGGACACCCAAAGAGCATACTTAAGGCTAATCCAATTTGTCAATTCCTACGATAGTTATCGTGTTAACAGACTAAAAGTCTACAGACTTTAGATTTTCGGGGTTAGGTCTCAAAACGTGGACATTTGACCAAAACGAGGGTGGGGGGGGGGGTAACATTATACACAAATCTAACACCTTCTCTGATGGGAATGTAAAAATTGTTAGTCAAAATTGGGTGGTTCCCAGCTGATGCATCTGGCCATAAATCAGAGTTATTCCTAATTGTAAAATTGCAGTCACCATTTTTCATATCACCTTCCTTACTTGTCACATAATTTTCAAGAATAAGGGAAGAATTGTTTGGTCCTTAGAAAGTATGAGCTATTCAGCTTTGAAGAAAATAAGCTGGAGAGTTTGAAACTTTCATTTGCGGACTCGCAAACATCGTTGATTCGCTGGTATTTTGCTTGTCCTGTGCTTGGAAGAAAGCGGACGTTTTAACCCCATGTGAGTTTAACTCATTCGCTGTCTTGTCTTATATTTTTGTAGCGTGCACGCGGTATATTTATTAACCCGTCAAGTGGCACATTATTCATCGTTTAATCAAGCGAGCAGCCGTCCGTCACATTGGAGAAAAGAGCGAAGGAAAGGGCTGCCGCGGAATCTTCGTACCGCTGGTCAAGGCTACAAAAGCCACTTGCCTATCTGTTATAGCTATGCTGCATAAGACTGACTATAAGACTGAAGAGTATAAGCCATAAGCCATAAGCCTAACTTTTATATAATGGTACTATAGGACTTGGCGACACACAGTGGTTCATAATTGGATTTTTGCTGATAAATCAGTATGTCACAATGTTTATCTGATTTAAACGTTTCTTTTTCTTTTTTTTGTTTTTTTTTGATTGAAGCTGAATAAAGTTTCCAGTGATCCCTCGAAGCTGATTCTTTGTTTTCGGAAAATTCTATTCAAACAACAAACGCACTGTGGTTCAGGGTTGGATTTTTACGGATAAATCATTCTACAGGTCACAATTTTTATCCGATGTAAACTTTTCTTTTTTTTTTAGTTGGAGCTGAATAAATTTCCCAGTGATTCCTTGAGGTCGATTTTTTAAATTCTATCTAAAATAAATGATTGGATTTTTTTGGATGAGTCAGTATGATATAGGTCACAATTTTTATCCGATTTGGACGTTTCATTTTTTTTCAATTGAAGATGAATGAATTCCCTAGTGATACCAGCCGCTTTTTGATTGTTGCAAAATTATAAGTAAACATAAAACGCGCAGTGGTTCAGAAATATATTTTTTTGGGATAGATCAGTCTACAGGTCACAATTTTTATCCGTTGTAAACTTTTCTTGTTTTTAGTTGGAGTTGAATAACTTCTCCAGTGATCCCTCGAAACAGATTCTTGATTTTCTGTTTTTGAAAAATACTATGTGGACAACAAACGTAAAGACATTCAGAATTGGATTTTTGTGGATAAATCAGTCTACAGGACATAATTTTTATCCGATTCAGGCGTTTCTTTTTTTTTTTAATTGAAAATGAATAAAGTTCGCGGTGATCCTTTGAAGCCGATGTTTGATTTTTGAAAAATTCTATGTAAACATCAAACGCACAGTGGTTCAGAAATATATTTTTTTGGATAAATTAGTCTACACTCTACTCTACAGGTTAAAATTTGTTCATAATACGAACATTGAAAATGGCGGCTTTCGTAGCCTGCGAAGCGGGGCGAAAGTGGGGGTATGCAGGTGAGTGGGTTTGTAATAAGAGGCTTGAAAACTCTAGGGTTTGTAAAGTAGTTTCGTACCCGCTTCGCAGGCAACGAAAGCTTCCATTTTCTATGTTCTTTTCGTGAAAGATAGCATACGCGGCATGGGGCAGAAACCTCGCCACGTAATATACCCCCCCCCTCCCAGTGATGCCCGTAGGTCGATTATTTATTATTTATTTTTACAAAATTCTATGTAAAAAACAAACGCACATTGTTTCAGAATTGTCTTTTTGGGGATAATTCATTCTACAGGTCACAATTTTTATGGGATTTAACGTTTTTTCTTAAATCGAAGATGAATAAATTCCCTAGTGATCCCAGCCTTTTTATAATTTTTTGTTTTTGCGAAATTTTAAGTAAAAAACAAACCCACAGTAGTGCAGAATTGGTTTTTTGCGAATAATACAGTCTACAGGTCACCATCGGTTCCTTGAAGCCGATTTTAAAATTTTTGCTTTTGAAAAATACTATGTGAACAACAAACGCACAATCATTCAGAATTGGGTTTCTGAGGATAAATCAGTTTATAGGTGATTTTGATATTTTGATAAAATTCTATGTAAACAAAAAGCACACAGTCACTCGGAACTAGATTTTTGTAGATGAATCAGTCTATAGGTGACAATTTTTATCCAATTTAGACATTTTTACATTTTCATCCTAATGAGAAGGTATTGGTTTTATGTACAATTTGATTTAGTCGGTTTTCATCAAATCTCCACGTTTTGAGGCCCCCTGAGTCAGAAAAATCTATTTTTACGTAAGTATCTGTCTGTCTGTAGTAGTAGTGGTGGTTTTTTAGGCACGATAACTTTCGAAAGACTGATCAGATTGGATTGAGATTTGGCACACGTTTTTAAGGAATAAAAAGAAGGAATAAGTTCGTTTTCCTGCTGTTTTGGGTGAAAATTCAAAAAGTTAGAGTATTTTCAAAAATTGTTTAAACATTTTTTATTACTCGAAAAGTCAAACAATTTATCCTTCTGAGTTTTTCAATAAAAAGAGAATTATCAGAGTTATAGCATTTGTAAAATTAAAAAAAAAAAAAACGAAAATGAAAATTTTAAGCCAAATAACGCACGACAGGAAAATAATCAAAAAAAATTTATCCTGATGAGTTTTTTTCGATAAAAAGAAAATTATCAGAGTTATAGCATTTGTAAAATTCATAAAAACAAACGAAAATGCAAATTTTAAGTCAAATAACGCACGATAGGAAAATAATCAAATAAACATGCTTATTTTGCATAAAATTATTCATGATAAAATAGATTTCTTTTCGATCTTAATTTTAAAAAAAATTTTAAATAGAGACACTAAACACATGATTTGTTCCAATCTGCAGGGTTTGCTTGTGAATATTTTCAGAATTCTTTTAACTGAGTCTTAATAATTTTACCTCAGTTTATTGAAAGAAATCAATTTTTTATTAAAAAATTTTTTGAAAGAAGAATGCATTGAATATTAGCAATGTTAGAAATACATTAAAATCTTTTATTGTTTCTTTTCCCAATTGGAAAATGTGATAATCTAAACAGATTGGTTCATAATCAACCATAAACGTCTTTTTCTTTCAAGTTAACTGTTGGAAATATTGAGTGCTTTAAGTGGATTTCTCTAAGGTATTCTCGAAAATGTAAAAAGAAAAGGAATTCCTGAAATACTGTGGAGTTCTTGATTTATTCTGAGTAATTAATTAGAAAAATATTAGAATATCATTATAAAATTCAGTGCAAACCATTCAATTAATCCCGGAAACCTGTCAAAAAGCCCTAAAAATGTCATGATTTTATAAGAGAGAAAAAGAAAGTTTTGAACCTCCTTTCAGACCATTAAAACCAATCGAGAATTCTCTCGAATTCAAAAAGAATAACAATTTAAAATTCAAATCACTATGAATTAATCAGAAAAATATTAGAATATTATTATAAAATTCAGTGAAATAACATATCTACAAAATATACATTTTTCTTCAACAAAACCATATCGTGCCTTCAACTAAATTATTGTATTGCGTATGCAAAAATATAGTTAATTCTACAAAATATATTTCTTCAGCCAACAAAATATTATTTTGCGTCCACAAATAGTTTTCTGGGTTCAACCAAACAGTTTTGTTGCTTCTATAGCAACCAAAAAATTTAGTTGAGAAAACTATACTTTTGTTTGGACAACTAAACATTTTTCTCAGTGTATCATTTCTCAAACGGATAATTTTTTTACACTTCAGGATAAGAGAGTCTTTTAAATTTTTTTTCCATAATTTGGGCATCGGAAACAGATTTGTCTATGCCTTAAAAAATAGAAGTAATTTCTTAAAATATGATAGCAAGTTTCAGATCTGGAGGGTAGGTACAGATTAATACAGGATCGTCAAATTGTATCTCTACGCCAAATAATTTATTTGTACATTCTAATGAATAATTTATTCTTATTGATGAAATAAGGCTTATTAATTAATCAATATCCAATTTTTAAAGCTTTCCTCGACACCAAAAAGTTGAGTGGCACTCTTGGCTTTTCCAGGAAGCTGAAATTCGTCTATACGTCCAATTATTTCGTCTTGAGCGAACCAGTCGCGCAGATCCTTCTAACCTGTGATGATCGCCTTGTAAAATTCTCCTAGTGGTCCTGCTTTTCCACCTGCTTCATTTGGTAACATTTCTAAGGGGATGAGCTTTTCAAATGAGTTCAGTGTGAAGTGGATATGCAACTGAAAACGAAAATTGAGATAGTTCTAGTTGATAACTTATATTTATTGATATAAATTGAAATTATTGAAATTTGAAGCCACATCGTCGCCCTGGAGGGCCTAGAGTTATAATACGCCATGTCCACTTTTTGGAATTTTTGAACTATTATTATTTTTAGGCTCGGTAAGGGTTAAACTTTGTTTTCTAATACATTTTTCTCTGTAATTTATTTCTTCAGTTGCTACAATTATCAATTAAAATAGTGACATTAATTAAAAATTAGAATTATATCACGCCATGTCCTTTCTTGTATTGCTATAAGTGGAAAAATGCCAACTTCGTAGTGCATTTTTCATATGGATAACCTAAGTGCGATTTAAGAAATAACAATTTTCAAAAATATATTTAACCTTAAAAGTAACCGTCGGAATATTACTCAAAAGTCAATAATTTGCGAATACAGTAAAGTCTCCAACATTTCCGCGTCCTTAAAACGTAGGGATTCGTTCTTTTCAAGGATGTAGGGACCCCCACCCTTATCGCGATTTGGCACTTTATTTTTATCGACGAAGCTCATTGGCTGTCCCGTACTTATATCGATGGGTTTACGGAAGCTTGACCCTTTTTTTTAGAGGGATCTCCTTCATGTTCAAATTGGACAATGCTGAGAAAGGACGTTTTTTCAATACGAGTTTTCCAGTACTGAAACTCATTAGGATCGTAATGATTCCGACGCTTTTAATTCAGACATTAATAATTTTTATTACCCATTCAACTTTTGAGATGAAGCCGCTGAATCGAGAAATTTCTTTTAAGCTAGAGTTCAGCTTCAAATCGCTATCCAGAGCCGAGATAATTATTTCTTACATTTTTAGCTTTACTTATTAAAAAATCATTAAATTGAAGTAAAACAAATTGATATTTGTTAAGTACATCTTACTGAATACTAATTTGTGTCACAGGAACTTCAAACAAATTTTGCCTAAAATCAAGCTGACATCGCTTTGCACGTATAATGTTGAAGAATATTTCGGTCTCTAACTTAACATTCTGTAATTTTTTCTCGCAGAGTAATAAAGCTTCAAAGCCAGGTGTCAGGACTTTTGAATCTGACTTTAGTCTAGTGCATAACGCACTCGACTTAGAGCTTGGCTGTTATGATTCGAATCTGGGCCTCCGAATTTCGATTTTTATGTTTAAACTTTCTTTTGCAACATTACTCCAATTTTTTACAGTGTATAGTTTCAAATTACACCGCACGAACGACAAAAACATCACATACGAATACTTGCTTCGTCGCACATAAACTTTGGAACCAGCATGATATTAACACCGTCACATATTGACTTTTACACTGTTACACACCGAAACACTTTTTTTGAATGGTCCCATGTGGGCGTCTAAAGTTGCTATACATATAAGAAGATTTGCACCTACATAAATGTAAATTCACACTGGACAATCGGAATATCACGCAGGGACGTTCACATTATTACACTATTAATAAGGTGTGGATCTCGGGGCAGTGTAGGTGCTTGGGTTAGAATTTGCAGAATATCAAAAACTTACAGAAAATTTTGAGCAGACTGAATACTAACATGAAGAAAATAGAGCTTGAAGTTGATGTGAATAAAACAAAAAATATGGTGTTTGAAGGAAAGGGTGATAAAATAGTATGCACCATTGCCTTAGACGATGAGAGGATAGAATAAGTTGATAGGTATGTACATGGACCTTGATAGTTTATTAACCACTCACGGAAAGGTGGACATAGAGATAGCCAAGTGTAAACACCAGAATAGAATGGTGTACGATAGTTTAGGCCAAAAACTATAGCAGTGATCGATGTCACAAAGCAGTTTTTCAGTTATATCCACATGGAGTTTGAACTAGATAAATGCAGAACAATGCATTTAATCAGAGAAGAATTAGGGTCCGCAGATACATGGTTGACCGGTGCCGATTATGTGCTATGTGGAGATACCTACGAATCCATCGAGCACATTATTAATGGTTATCGCGTAATGGCTAAGAGAGAAAATACGCACAGACATAATGATGTGGCGAGCATTGTACATCAATGTTCGTTTTAGAAAATGAAGATTACATCTTATATCGGGATGTTACATACTATACAGACGGATCATTATATCCGAGCCAATCGACTCGACATCGAGATGCGTGAGAAAAAAGGTGGAAGAGTCTACATCATCGAAATTGCTTCTTCACTCGACCAAAAGCTGCAGTCAACCTATGCATACAAGATGTATACGTAAAGCGAGCAAAGGCATTGATTAAAGACAAAATGGAGGAATGTGAAACCCGCATCTATTCATACAATTGTAATTTCGGCTACAAGCAATGTGCAGGAGAGACGCGCGGAACATCTTGAACATTTAGAAATAAGTAGGATAGTGGCAGCAGCTCAGAAGGCTGTTTTATTAAACACCTGTCGCATTACAAGAAACTTCCTAGACCATCAGGAAGAAAGAGACTAAAAACATGTGGAGTGGCAGATAGTGATTCTGAGAAAGCATCCAGATGCGACTTTTTTCATCTTCAACGCTCGCGGCTGTTGTGTAAGGAGAACAGCCGTAAAAGACGAACACCAAACTACACCATGTTCCTAATTTTGTACCTAACTATAACATCATCACAAAAGATTTCAAACAGCGTATCAAATTCATTTATAACATCCTCATATTGTCAGGCATTTGACTTGCTTCGTGGCCGGTACTTCATGAAATTTTTCTATGTACTTTTACCGAGTTTCTGATGGTTAAGATCCCACCTTAAGCTGTGGGTCCCCCACCATGAAATTGGCTGCAACTCAGCCCTTGGACGGTGAGTAAGAAACTAGAACTTTCCTTAATTGTCCAATTAGGTATACTGCTCTCATTTGATCACTTGATTACATAAAAAGAATGCGTCCGTGACTGATAATATATCCCGGGATAACCCCTTGCAGAATATTCAATAAATCCAACTCTAAAAATTTTCCTTGGACGTATTGGGCTGTAACTATCTTAAGTCTGAAAGAAAAATGAGTTACCTCATTTTTTTATATCAGAGGATGATAAATACCATAGCTAAAAGTTCTTTTTCATGAACTGTCTCATTATGGTCCGAAATATATCCATGGCAGGAACGGAATTAACAAAGTATAAACTTCTAAAACGAAGTGATAAAGAATCTTGAAGATAGCAGAGGACCTGTTTGCAAATCATGGGACTTGTATGATACACATGGTCCATTCCTACACCCTTTCCAACAACCATTTTCACCTGACCTTTCATAGTTCCTTTAGTCTGTAGCCACAAATCCAAAATCATTGCACGGGTTTTCATAATATCTTTATGAACAAAACTTCTAGCATCCGTGTCCAAAAGTTTCCAAAAGACCATTTGGTATCCTTCTTTTGTTTTTCGCTTTAGAAACGTACAAAATCTGAAATATAATAATTTTGAATCCACATATACATTTTTTTTTAAATTTTGTCTAAAAGTTTCTATATAGAATTAGGAATCATTTTCTGATACTTTTATTAAAATATAGATCTTTTCCTCACATCAATTGGTAGGAATGTAAAATTTCCGAAATTATATAAAACTCTCAATCATTTCTGACATTTGCCGGTAACTATGGAAGCCATCGAAGATTAGCTTATTTAACCAGGCTTTTTTCAAAAATTCTTTACAGCAGAGCATAATAAAATTACTTACAAAAATGTTACGATTGAAACCTTGCAATACTCTTCTAATTATTTTCACAGAAACAATCTTCCAACGTGGAAAAGTTGATTGGGGCCAGACTGGGCCCTAACCATATTGCCCAATTATTATTTGGGCCCCAATTGGGCAGCCCAATCACTGCCCAACTGGGCTACTATCTGGTTTGTAACGGTCAGCCCAACGAATGCCCAAATTGAGGTATAGCTAGGCCTTAGTGGGGCAGCCCACTTTATGCCCAATTAATACAAAAAGGATACAATTACTGAATTCATAAAGTTGAAAGTGATAAATATTTGTTATTTTTTTTTAATTTGACGCTGCTTTATGATTTAAGAACATTAAGCATCCTGTTATTCCTTTTGACCTCCATCTCAGTCTCTTCCAACAGTCAGCTCAGTCCTAAACTCAACTGAGAATGAGAAACAACACAAAGCGATCACTTATTTTGTTTATTTTTACTAGAAACAAAAAATTAAAGAACTTTGTGAAAATAACCTAATTTTACGGAAGCTTGAACGGACTCGACTACAAAAAAATGGCGTGCGCGACTGCTTCAGTGCAGGCCAGCCCTGAGCATTGACGTTAGTTCACGCAGCTTTTTGGCGTAAGCTGAGTTGTAAGTGGCGCTGGGTGGCACTTAATCCTGAATTTGTCAACAAAGACATGGCAGATGTACAGACAGGCTCGGTTTTTCGCCATTTTCATTTAATAGAAAGTGTTTTGACAAATGATTTCAATTCTAAATTATGGGGAAAATTAAGAAGGAAAAAGACCCCCCAAAAGAAAAGAAAATGTGTCAATTGCATTTTGCTCCGAAAGATATTTTGTTGAAAATAGAAGTAAAAGCAGCTAATGGAAGAACTGATCTCTTCGGAGTAGTAAATTTATAGTATTTATTTTTTAATTGAAAACTTATACAATTTATTTTGTTTGTTTTCTTTCTTCACATGAACTTATTCTAAAGTAAACTAAATATTGTATTTGTAATTTTATTTCTCAATTCGATTTAGAGTTTAAATATGCATTTTATACGTGGAGTTTATTTTCACTTATATATTTTGTCAATTTAAATTGCACAAATAAATAAATGAAAATAGGCACTATATATTCAACCTCTAAATGAAAATTAGTAATAAAATTATAAATACAATATTTAATTTACTTTAAAATAATTTAAAAAGAAACTAAATATTGTATTTCTAATTTTATTATCTAATTGGATTTATAGGCTGAATACGTGTCTTTTTTATTTATATATTTCTTCCATTTAAATTGACACTACGTATTCAGCCTCTAAATCCAATTTAATAACAAAATTAGAAATACAATTAATATTTAGTTTTTTTTTTTTTTCAATTTGGAATTATTTCAAAGTAAACTAAATACATACATACTTAACCTCTAAATCCATTTAAAAAAATAAAATTATCAATACAATATTTAGTTTATTTTGAAATAAGTTTATCTGAAAAAAGAAACTAAACAAAATAAATTGTATAAGTTTTTGAATACAAGTAAATACAATAAACTAACTAATCCGAGGACATTTCTTCCATCAGCTGCTTTTACTTCTCGTTCCAACAAAATATCTTTCGGAGCAAAATGCAACTGACACACTTTCTGACCCGGTTTTAAAATTATATCGTCGCGTCGTATGGCTTTGTACCATACTTTGACATTTTCTTCAACTTTTGGCACAAGAGAAACACTAACTTTCGTAGGGTTAGAATCATAGCCCGAAGTACATCCCGGAGCTATACACCAGTTTCCGATTTTTTTTCTCTTTTCCACCATTCCCGCGTTCTTGATTTCCTTTTCTTTTAGGGGGTCTTTTTCCTTCTTAAGTTTTCTCATACATGAGAATTAAAATCAATTGTCAAAACGCTTTCTAATTAATAAAAATAGTAAAAAACAGAGCCTGTCTGTACATCTGCTATGTGTTTGTTGACAAAGTCAGGTTTATATGCCACCCAGCGCCACCTATAACTCAGCTTACATGAGAAAACAGCGAGAACTAAACGAAATACACGGGCGATGTGTAGAGTTGGTGCAGGAGACAGAGCCCGTCTGCGGCTCGCGCAGCCGCACACGTTAACCAATACAGGCGAATTTTTCAAAATTGAAAAATTCTAAGTTTGAAAAAAATGTTTATTCATTGATGTTTCACTTAAAAATGTTACTGTACTCTGCTGATCTCTTTGTCGCGTTTATGAAACTTAAATTTAATTAAGAGCTTATTATCTAATTCGAAAACAGTTTCATTATTCTAAGTATATGAAAAATATAATACGTAAATTATATTATAAGCCTACCGTAATTTTAAAAGAAAAATTTTAGTGTATGAACAAAATTTAATGGTCAGAAGTTCTTTTCAAGGTGAGCGAAAACAAATATTTTTTCAGCAAATTACGTACTTTGACATTTTCCAACAAAATATAATGAACAAGTAATAAATGATTCATTCACTATGTTCGGAATTGACTGATATAATTATTAAGTACATTGTTTTATTTTAATTTCACTTATTTAACAGCGACTTTTCATTGACTTTAATTTCATATGTTTACATTTTAATGGAATTCTAATTGTAAAGCGTTATCGATTTCTTTTTCTATCCTTATT
>JAABKJ010005554.1:3101-20226 GCA_011634705.1 Andricus grossulariae | reverse complement strand
AGTAAATGCCAAATCAGATTCTCCTGAACGAACGTGTAAGTTCTAAGTTCCGGCGCGGGTATTGGGGAAAAATATTTCTCCAAACACCTTAAGTGACCCATGTTTTTAATTTTTCGTGAACTGTTTTAATTTTTTATAAACTGAAGTTCTATTTAGAGAAGAATATTTAAAAGATAAATAAAAAAATATTCAGAAATGAATTTCAATTCCCAAAAACCAAATTTTTTCAAGTAAAAGTAATAACTCTGAATCAATATAAATTTATTTTTAAACGAGTCTTATTTACCACTGCTCCACTAAATAATGTAGTAAATTATACAGATAATAGTAATCCTAACTTGTACCATTCTGGCAGATATTACTTCTTCACCTACGTCACAAGCGTATAAATGCTCATAATTCACGAGTAAGACAGCAAAGTCAAGAAGAGTTTATGGCTTTATTGTGCTATTTTCAACTAAAAATGTATACATTATGTCGTCCAGTTATAGCTGGATTTCAAAAAGAAATATAATGAAGTATAACTCTGTATTAAAAGATTCTGAAAGAATTACAATTTTTACCAGTCCAGTCAAATAAGCTTGAAAAAAGGTTATTCCCAGAAAAAATACATGAAGTTTTGATATCTATCATACGTGGTTTCTTGAGGCGTCAGAATCAAATATCAAAAAAGTTCAAAAGGTATATTAGGTTTCGCTGAACCAGAGTCCCAATGTATGTTTCTCTCTTGTGAATCATCAGTATGACCAAAAAATGCTACGTTTCAGACAGTTACAGTGCATATGTACGATTTATTAGCAAACATTACGACAACAATGATGTTTTTGTATTAGCACGTTATTTATCAAACGATACCAGTAGGAAAAGTGTTGAACGTCACCAGCGTGTTTTGAAGAATATTTCACCGGACATTTTATTTTAGGAAAATACAGCTTTAACTGTGCGTCTAGAACAATTCCGAAATAATGTCAAAACGAAAGTTTTAAAACACTTGTTTCTAATGACGATGCTGATGTGCTAATCGTGCAGACTGGTTTCCGACAATGCTTCCGAAACTGATTCCCCGAATGACCATTCCCTGAAAGCCTACTCTCCCGAACAACCATCGCCCGAACGCCCAACGCCCCAAAATACGTCGCCCCAATAAGTCCCCAAAAACAATTTTTCATATTTGAATTAGTATTAATTATTGTTTGAATTTATTTAGTTTACGATCGTATGTCCAACAGCTTGCAAATAATCCATTATTTCGTGCCTTTATTTTTTATTTATTTTTTCTTCCAAGAGAGAGTTCGACAACTGCAATTTCTGTATCTTCTGCTCTTTTGAGACTTCTTTCAGAAAACTGCTGATATCAGAATGGTTTCTTCCTTCCAACAATTGGAATCGGTCTGACCTTCAGTTGTTGGATCATACTGATTCCAAATGTGAAGTAGAACTCAATGTCACTAATTTCGATAAATGCTAAAGCTGCGACCATATGCGTGAAATTTTTTATCGTTCTATCATCTTGATCATTATGAGCTACCTGTAATCCTTGCTCTTGAATTTTTCTATGTAGGCTCTGAACAAGATGAAAAAAACACGCAGAGCTCGGCACGTCGGGCAATACGTCTGTACAAGCATTTATAGCTGCAAGGTCAAAGTCGCTGATTATTATAATTTCGGGTTGGCGGTTTCTTATGCCATATTCAGCAGTTGCTGCAACAACCGTTAGACGCACTGATGCGTACTGATTGCTCTCTTTAGAAGATAGTAAAACGTATACGAACGGCAAAGCAACGACTTCTCGCTCCCTTTTTTCCGTGATTTCACTGACGGTTTCCAGAATCGTAAAAACTTGTTCCAAAATACTAGGTGACATCTGCAAAACGCGTATTTTATTTAATAATTTATGAAAAAAATTGTACAAATAACAAGAATTTTGTAATTTAATGCAAACTATCCTCGAACGTTCCAAGTCTTAGTATTTAAAAAACAGTAAGAACACAATTCTATTTGATCACGACTTAAGTGGGTGCGCTACAGCATCTGGCTTCTTCGGACAAAGAAAATTTAAACAATTACTTTGCTCAATAAAAACCAATCTTAGCAGGATATTGTTAGACCTTTTAACAAGCTCAACTCTACTCACGGTGAAGTAGCAGCTGCTGGAGTATAATTTATTCTCACATTTAACAAAGCTAAACCATTTGAAAAAAGTTCAAACAACTACAGATAGGCATGCCTCAACAAATCTGGGACTTCTTCTAGTCAGGCCGAATCTTCATCTCGGCTCCCCACAAGAGCAGTCTATCATGAAATTCAAATGTGGAAGGAAAAAATGTTAGAAACAGAACTGTGGGGTTGAAAAAGAGTCAAAAATAGTTCATCAGAAGTGTATACTACTGAGGCGCCAGCTATATATGACCTAATGAATTTGATCATTTGATCCTGTAAAATGAGATGCGTTAAACGTTGTGGATGCGTGACTGTGATAACTAATAACAGTTGATTAACTACATTTAAACTATTATTTGCTTGACCCCTCTCCAAGGGTGGATTACTCAGAAACTGTGACCCGCAAAATAAAAATGAATGAACGGCTTCTTGTTGAGATTTTCATGTACTATTTTTTTTTGCCAAAAAATTTTTTTTGTCGTTTGAAGCACCTTTTCCGAAATAGTCACCAGAAAACAATTTTTGGGAGTTGTTTGTTAGATTCGAGGGTGCTTCCATCCATCGTCCAGAGAGAAACTCTTTTGATATTCAATTCTGATGGCATAAGGAATTACTTACGATACATATCAGAACTTTATGTAATTTTCCCGCAAAACAGTCTAATTTTACTGAACACAGAAATAATATTTTTCAAACCTGCATGCAAAACCTGTGACTGTTCCTAGAAATGATATTGTGCAGACCCCTACCCCTTTTTGACTTCCCGTGGGGGGAGCACCTCTGTAACTGGTCACAGAAATCATGTTTTTGAAGCCCCTACGCCTTTCCAACGTTTTTCGGGTGGGGGGCAAAGCACCCCTGTGACTGGTCAAAAAAATAATGTTGCTCAAACACCTACCTTTTTCCAACGTCTCGTAGGGGCATCTATATATAACTTTTTCACCTGGGTGCATAGTGTCGGCGCCGGCAATCTAGATTCTACCTTTAAAATAGGTTTTTTTCATGAGTACCGGTTTTGTATATACACATCCTTCTTATCCTTCAGAACATTTTATTTACAAAAATACAACTACTGTGCACGACATTTTTCTATCAAATGGATAATTTTCGCGATTCAAAGATAATAATTTGAAAAATATATATAATGATTAATTTTATATTAATAGGCGCCAAAAATTCATTTGAGACTTTCGATAAGGTTGCAAGTCAATAATCTTGATTGGCCTTTCCGGAAGTATACCCCCTATTTGTCAATAAAAATAATATTTGTAATATTTGGACAAATATTTATGGGCCTGTACATTTTACAACTTCTAGAAGCTTATCCAGGAATTAAACTAAAAATATAACATAAACGTAAGTCCTGCTTACTATAACGCAATTATTATAGGTTATTATGTAGTATTACGTGTCATGATAACATTTTCAGGCATGAAATATATATAAGTGTGGTTCAAAAACAATAACATATTCTCACTTCGAATCATTGTCAAATAGATCAATGGTCTGGAGGAATATCGTTTACATTTATTATTCTAAAATTCTTTGGGATTGGGCGAGTAGTACCTAAAGGAGTTTCGAAGGCTATTTCTTTGGGCAATTCGAATACCGCGCCGGTTTCCATGTTTATGCCGGCCCGCCGTCTTCCATTGTAATTATATATTCCACGAAGAACTGTATTACTTTCCAGCATTGCAACGACGTCTCCAGTGGATGTTGTTAATACTTTCCGTTCTTCGGTTGGCATGGGCCTGACGTCATTACGTCCTAATCCACGCAAATGAATTGGTTTATCGACAGGAAAAGTATATCTTCTAATTTCGAATCGCCGGTGTGGATTGATATGAGGAATAAGTCGAATAAGTCCCATTTGTTCAAGTTCAAATCCAAGTATGAGTAAGGAGGGATGCCTGACAAAAGAATACCTGACAGGGGGAGACCGGGACCTGACACGAAAAGTAGGCTCAACTGAAAGAAGAGTCCTTTTAGAAGAATCACGTCTGTCAGGAGAACGAGAATGTCCATAACGCGGAACACTATGAACAGGGTTTTTATCAGGTAAATGCTCGGACTGTGAACTGAAAGCTGCAACATGGAACAAAAGATTAAATTTCTCTTAGCGTTGACAATCGTAGGTTAATATATCATAGACCAATTGTCGCAATATTGTGAGTCCAGTTTGAGGGCATTGAGAAATGTTGGCCCTGTGTAACTACTCACCATAAGCTTTTTTTATTCCAAAATTGACGAGAAATCTCAAATAAATAACAAGGAGAACGAACTCCGTGTAGTTAATTTGTCAGGAGTGACGGGACTATCAGTAACTGCCTAGGCGTTCTCCGCATGCAAAGACCTAAGTTTCATATGTCTTCTAAATATAATAGAAAGAAAAAACTTACATGTAAGCATGCTTTGCTATTCTAGTAGACCGACTTATGTCCCAGTTACTCTGTTTATGTTTGGAAAAAGTTTACATAACAGTTCGAACCAAATGAAATATCAACATCCATGTTTCTCTCGAGCCCAATGATCTGGCTGGACTGGATGACGCGTTTTGTGGAGATTATCCCAAAGAAACCGACCTCTGCACCTCCGACTGTAGTGTGTATGATGCAGGGTGAAAATTGGCGGTTGCCAATTTTCCGGCAGTTCGCGCGCGGACTGCTGATCCGCCAGCAGACACTCAACAAGTCAAAGCTGCTCATCATCAGGAAGCATACTGTTAAGAGAATACAGGTACTATCTAAAGCTATGGTGAGTCTAGAGAGAAGGGAAGAATAAGTTAGAGAGAATAAACATTTTTTTCTCTGACCCATATCGACTCTTTCAAGACCCTCCATTTACTGTCAACCATTCAACCAAACCAGAGGAGGTCCAGGCATTTTGGACAGAAGTTTACAAAGTCCAGCATCCACTGAATAAAGGAACAAAGAACATAAGTATCTTCAAGGAGCTGTGTAGTGCCCTCATAACACCTGAGGAGAAATGCCCACCTATCACCACTAAGGAGGTGAAAACAGTATTAAGAGGCATGAAGAATTATACCGCTCCGGGACCAGATGGTATCAAGAGCTTCTGGTGAATGCAGTTTTTTTCATCCCACCACAATCTGGCGCGCATTCTCTTCTCATATCTGAAGTCGAAAGACCATATTCCGGAGTGGTTGGTGGAAGGCTGGACAGTGCTGCTTCCGAAGATGGGCGATTTGTCTGACTCTAAGAATGGCAGGCCGATAACTTGTTTGAAAACGCTGTATAAGTCTCCACAGCTATTCTAAATCATGTGATTGTTTAGACAATCGGACCTGTGTGCGTGAGATGTATAAATAACTTAAAGAACGAACAAGCCTAAACCTGCTCATCGATAGATGTGTCTGCAAACACAAAGCATCCTAGCAGGGCCGCACATCGTGAGGTACATGGAGAGACTGATGCCTTTTTGGAAAACCAGATTTACTATCTGGGCTGGAAGCCATCGTGTGACAACTAACAACGTCACCTTTAAGAAAGGCGTCTTTCAGGGCAACACCATAAGCCCTCTAGTTTTTTGCCTTACATTATTGCCACTATCTTTTTCACTTCGTCATTTCTGAGGACACTTCTGCGGCAGACCAGGCTTCAAAAGTATAAGGTCACTTATGTATTTTACATGGATGATCTCAAGACCTATGCTCAAAATCCACCGCAACTAAATCCAAATGATGTAAGGCACTTATCTCTTCTAGAAAGAAGAATATCCTAGAAGAGAAAATTCAAACCTGGCCAAATATGCCGTAAGAAAATATTCGAAATGTTGAATATCTTCATGGAAAAACAACCAATATCTTACACGATCATGATGTAGAGGATACTATGCAAGAGTGGGTAAATTTCAAGAGTGAATTATTCCAATGTATTGGATTAAATATAATCATGGCGGAGAGGGACTTTGTTGACTTGTGTCTGTTTTCGCTCCAACTCCTACTAAAAACGTACGCTCGTCAACACAGTCGCTCTTCTGCCCATTGGTGCATAATGTACTGTTAATAATCTTGGGAATTCTTTTTTGTAGGCACATGCCCCCCTTTTAGATTATTTTTTTAGGAAGAAGTAGGAAGTGGTCTATTCTTCCGACCCTTTGATCAAAGTACATCCTTAAGTTTTGGATCTGTTCGGAATCCTTTCAGATGAATTTTCTTTCCCTCTAATTCAGAGTTTTTCGGAAGGGAAGGGTATGTCTTTGCATGAACTACGTGGACAGTTGAGAGTATTTTCATCCATTCTAGTGAACAGATTGTGATCTTCCACCTGTGTGCATGTACAGCTGGTATACGTCTGAATTTCAACGCGCAGAGTTGGGAGTGTTTCATATGTTTACCTCTAAATTTCGACATACACAATTGAAGGGGCGAGCGGATGAAGGTGTTATGTGACAGTTTTATAATTTTGAGAAAAACGCCCTCAAAGTTACTAGATACCACGCTGAATTGTATAACAAATCACCTTTACTAACACAGTTTTTAGAATACTAAAGGTAGTTTGTGAGATGTAGCAAGTGTGTATGATTCAGTTGGCCATATCACCTTCATCCATTATCAGACGTAGATTTTTCAAAACTTGTCACATATCACCTTCATTCATTTGCCCCTTCATTGGAAGTGTAAAATCTTTGCAGGTGCACAGTTAGGCTCATGCAAAATTGTTCCATGCAACGATGTCCGGAACCCGATTCAGACACAAGCGGACATCCGGCACATTTCCACTTGCACTTTACGCTAAGTACTGTCTGCTTTCGAAATTCGTACCAATTCAGTATTAAAAGAGACACTTTTCGAATCATATTTGTTATATGACACACATTGAGGATTATTTCGGAATAAACTCAGATTAGATTCGTTCTTATATCGGACAAACTCAAATAAAGTTTGGAAGAAAATAACAATTGGGATGGAATGCAGATTGAATCGCACAAATTCTGATTCTTCAATAGCTTAAAAATATATGCATACAATTATAGATATAGTATAATATTATATTTACCAATAAAATTGAGGATAATGGATAAGAATAAGACAAAAGTATGAGCAATCCTCATATTTTATAACCAGAAGAAAATTTGATTAATGTGGTTATCTAGAGTTCGATTGAAAATGCAACGAATGATTATTCTACTGCCTCTTTTGTTTATATAAGACATGTATCCTATAGGCGTCATCTCATACAACAAATGCGTAAATTTCATCATGCTTTTTTTTCTGAGATATTTACATTTCATCAGTCAGTTTCAAGGAAGAAAATTTAAGGTCCTAAATTCTTGAAAACAGATATTACAATTTATATCATGTTCCAAAATCCTGCATTTACATGGGAAACTTGTATAGTGTCTAATATAATGGCCCTTTGAAACATTGACAAATAAACACAAATGGAAACGAAAAATTTCTTTCAAGCTCAGGATTGTTACAGACTAACGTTTTGAAAGGATTTTTATTAGAATTTGATTTTAGTACCAAAGTGAATATTCGACACATTGCTGTTTGAATATGTGTCATCAGATTCGTAACAAATTTGACAAAATCGATTCAAAAAACCAAGAACATAATTTGAAAAATATAAAAATTATTTGAAAAACAGCATTATTTACAACAACAAAAAAGCAGTTCAAAATTGAAAAAATATTACATTGACCTACAAAACTACCCCCGTCGGTGAAAAAATTTGAAAATTGGAATACAAAAATTTTAACGCAAAATTTGTTTGAATGTTTAATGTAACAATATATTTATATTGATTTACTAGTAATATTTCTTTTTATTTACACAAGGTAAACAAAAGGTCGCAAAATATTTCAAACATAGTCAGTGCTAATGCTGAGAATAGAGAAAGCATGATAGTATCATGAGACATACCCAGATCAACAAATCTATTTATTATACTAATCGGCATGTGTCCTGAGCTACTGAAAGTTGCAAATCAGAAATTTGCCATCGGAAGAAATATTTATTTAGTTCGATCAATTTCTTCTCCATTACTGAACAAATATTTATTCTAACGGATTACATGAAAATTTAATTCAACCAAATATTGCTTGCCCTAAAATAATTGTATAATTGAAACATTGTTTAAATTTGTATAATTATTTACTTGCTGTAGTTAATTATCTATAAATATTTTTTTACCCAAAGAAACCTGAATTACTGGATCCACACATCGATGAAATATGTCATTTATATACGTATTTATCACTTCATGGAGTCGGTTTCATTAAAATGAGGAAATATTTCGTAGGGTGTTGAGAACAAAATTAAAGAAACTAGCTCCTTCGCTCCCAAGAAATAATTTCTTATTTGACTCAATAATTTTCCAATTTATCGCAAAGAAATATTTCTTTGTATCAAAGTAAAATCATGATGGCAAGATGGGATGAGGTTCCCCACGGAATTTAAATTCTCGAAATACTGGACGAGATAAAAAATGAAATGATTCCTCTTTTTCTAAAGTCACGTAAATAACTGAAAATGTAATTCCTAGCGAACAACTGATATAGAGATACCAAAAATACTATAACTCCATATAAACACTACATCTTAGAAAAATTTGAAAAAGAACACTAAACATGGGTAAGAAAATAAATTGATCAGAATGGCAAGTATTAAAAGAATAACGGATTCCATATCAAATGTAATATTATAAAAATAATAAATCGAATCAGTTGCGTTGATTATTTTTAAAATAATCTGTTATACTATTTTACAAATATTGTTCATGTTATTTGAAAAATTTAAAACGAAAAAGACAATTTTTCAAACAATTAAAAAAGTAATAACTCTGTGTACAAACTGTGTAGACAAAACCTGTGTTGGTCCCGCGTTATCTCAGGCTCCATAAAATCCTTTCGCCATGGTTTTATGAAATGTACGTCATTCTTTCTTATACTAATCGCAAACACAAATTATTGTTAAACATGGATACATTTTTGTAAAAGGTCATCGTAAAATAACTCTATTATGGAATTTAACAAACGATATGTATTAACGATAAAACAATCAATTTTTTAGTTTTGAACAACACGGTACGTAGTTTTATTATCGTGAGAAAAATTTTGACCATCAGTGCAATAGAAATGTAGTATTTCAGAAAAATTCCATTTTTAACGCCATTACATAAAAAAGGTATTTTGCAGGAAGTACCATCCTCGGACTTATTGCAGATAAAATATACTTTTGTCTTAGTTTATTCTACTCAATGAAAAAACGTCTAACAAACCGTAATTGAATATCAACAATACTATTTTGGAAATTTCAAACTAAAATAATAAAATTAAAATAGGGAAACTATCATCAGCTCATCAATAGTCATGCAAACAGTTGTTTACTTCTGATCATAACTGCACGGTCGTATTTAACAC
This sequence comes from Andricus grossulariae, assembly GCA_011634705.1. NCBI lineage: Eukaryota > Metazoa > Arthropoda > Insecta > Hymenoptera > Cynipidae > Andricus > Andricus grossulariae. The sequence continues at coordinate 10,680 of JAABKJ010005554.1, read as the reverse complement.
ATTGTTCAACATAATCTAGGTGTACACCCATCATATGTCTGAGTATATTTTCATCGATGGTCTCCGCGCAAATATTTGCAGCTTTGTTATTACGTACTGATTATTTTTATTCATAATTATTATTACAAAGCTATTGATATTTCTTCTCCTTCTTCTTATTATTATTAAAGGATAGGCTTGCAGGTTGCCACCACTGCTATATTTCGACATTCTAGCAGCGTCATAACCTAAACTCTGCCTGACATCGACGTCAAAAGAGTAATTGCCACTTTTAATCTACTTCTGGAGCGGACAGACGCAATAACACAGTATTTTCGAAACAAAGCGTGAAATACTAAGTCATGATCAAAAAATATATGGGGTGGCAACCAGCAAGCCCTGCGTACATCTAAGTATAGTAGGAAGTGAAAAGTTGTTTGTAATTCCCATAAATGATTCCTTAATTGCGAATATTTCCTGTCAAGCGTGACAGGACATAATTATGTAGTAGTGTCGGGAAGGAGGTATCTATTTTTTAGATTGATCTAGAATTTTTGTGCTATTTATTTGAAAAACACGTTCGTTCTGCAACACTGCTCCGACTCAGGTTGCTGATCAATCACTCTAGCGATCATCTAGAGTGTAGAGCTTTACAAGATTGTTATTTGAGGTTCCCCATTTGGGCCTATTAATGTGCAAGATCTTTTGTTTCAGGCGTCATTCACTCTACTCACATTCTTTTTATGACTTTTTTCATTTCTTTTTATTCGTCGCCACACTTCTCTGTCCTGGCATACTTTCCGGATCAAGGTTTCATCCACACATTCTAACCATTCTTTCCGCGGCCTGCCTCTTGGCATACTTACATTTACTTTACCTTCATACACTTGTTTCCTTAGACATTCATCTTTCTTTCAGTGTTATTCCGCATATTGTACGCAGAGGTTTCATGCCAATCGGGTGAATTTTACTCATGTCCTTTTCTTGAAATGTCCATGTCTCGCTACCGTGTTGTACAGTCGGTACGAGTAAAGAATTATGTACGGTCATTTGAGCTTTTGTTGATATATTTTTACTTCTGAGAATGGACTCTGCCCTACAGATAACCAATACTATGATTTTTGTTTTATTTACGTTGATTTTGAGGCCCATGTTCTTTATGCTTTTATTTAGTTTGCTCAACATTCTTTGCAAGTCTTCGTATGATTCTGCTATAATAACCTTATCATCTGCGAAAGCTAACCCACGTACCCTCACTGTCTCGAGATCTACACCTTCTTCGTCGAAGAAGGCCATGCCTAGACAATGTCCATGAATATGATAAATAGCCATGAGGACATAACGCATCTTTGTACAACGCCTTGCATAATATCGAATCAGTAAATTTGATAGCCATGATATCGTATCACAAGTCAGTCGTATTAAAACCCACAGATCCAGATTGAAGGATTTCAAATCTTTGAAATTAGCATCTGAGTAGGATATCAAATCGTACCGCCGTTCCAAGTATTTTAAGCCAGCTATTCTAGTACCCTTCAAATATCTAAATACTCGTTTAACTATGATCCATTCATCTTCTGTAGCATTTAATTGGTATCTGCTGAAAAAGTTGACCGTGTATGCAATATCCAAACCGATAGAACCAACCAGGTACAGCAAACTGCCTACTGTCTTTCTCTGAGCAAATTAAAGATTTTCCTTATCATGCAGATCCCTCTTGTCATTTTATCTCTGCTGTCATTCATGATTTGCAATTTGTTGAGTCATCATGGAAAGTTTCCGAGGAAACTCGTCCTTGAAACCAAATTTCGTTAGCACCTTATATTTTTTTTTCTTGTGTTGTCGTGCCCCTGTTTACTTCTGTCAATTCTGGACTGTCGCTACTTGGTAAAATTATATCATTTACGTGAATAAGTGTAATGACTACCGATTTCCCTGAAATGATTTACGATCATTCCAATTGCTACACAATTTTCAAAGTTAATTAAAACAAATAATAATCGTGTTAAAGTTAACCTTGAAACTGGTTCATTTGTCTCTTTTAAGTTGTATGATTATGAATGATCAGTCTCGAATAACTGTTCTAGCTTCATATTTTATTTCACCAAAATTATCGTTTGTACCCTTTAGACCCTCTTTTGAGTCTATTATATTTAGTCTTTAAGCGTCTTTTCCTCATTTAAGTCGATCAACAAAAGTCTATATTTCATTTTTTTTAATGTCTATATTCATCATCAATTTCCTTAAGCGCGTCGTTATTTTATTTTGATTCTGTGTTTTCGAAAATTCTTCTTCCATTGTCGGAAATTCGTGATAGTTAGAAACTGTCGTAACGTACATGAAAGTTAACTGATACTGGTATCAATAACTTTTCGACTTCTGGTTTAATGAGGTTCTTGTACTGTCCTTTTTTTGGCAGCCTTCTATCCGTTTGCGAAATCATAATGTCGTTCTCTTCAAATTGTATAAACTAGTCGTTTGTTACTTGATTTAATTTGAGAAGACGCCAGGATCAAATTGAATCTTCTGTTTACACTACTCAAAGAAAGTTCAGGTACATTTCCTTTGATCGTTAATTATTTCATACTTCACTTTAAAGACGAATAGCTGCGCAGAAATTGAATCTACGAATTTTAAGGTAGAATCATTTGAAAGATTAAAACATTTTCCGTGAAATTCACTTACGTCGACATTATTTTAATGAAAGAATAAAAAAATATTTAGATTTACATTTAGAAGTTTTTTTAGCAAAATTAACATTTTTAGGTTTTGAGTTTAACGCTTTACCAAATCTAGAAAAGTGTTTCTGAAAATTTAAATAAACAATAACATTCAATAAACAACTTTACTTGCTAAATCTTAATCAAGAGCGCGATCAAATATTATGTAATTGCTGAGCATTTATACAAAATATTTACGTGTACAATATTAATGTTGGGAAGTCGGAAGTCCAAAATTCGTTGTTAACGTTCACTTTTTTATGAGGTGCAGCTTTAGATCTTTTTATGTTGAATTGTATATCTGTCCGAATCTGAAGTTGTACCTTAAAAAATTTACCGGGTTCGGGATTTAGAAACACACACCCAGATCGAGTATATAACCAATCAGGACTCCACGAGCCGCTGGCGCCGAAAACTTCGAGTCTGTATTTCTCTTTATTGACCAATGGGCCAAGAAATCAAATATTTCAATTTGATCTGTATCATAATGCTATTTTGGAAAAAAATTTTAAATTAGTGCTTTGAAGTCATTTGATTTATGTATGGTTGGATGGTAGACATAAACGGCAGCTCCCAGTGCGAAGTCCCACATATTCTATGGTAGCTTGAAATCGAATGGATCTTATCGTATTTCTTTCTGCGAGGTTGAATTAAACTGATCAAAAACGCCGTTATATTGTCAAATATATCGAAGAACAGACTGTTATCCAATATTTCAAATAATAACAACGCCGTTAGTATAACCTCCCATATATTATGTTCCTTGATTGGATTTCCGGTAGAAAATCTATTCGTCCTCGCCCAGTGCGTTTCTCGTACTTTTAATGAACCTTTCAAAACAGTGATCCATCTTATTTGTCGTTTTCATCGGATAAGCGAGAGCCAGTCGCAAAGAATCGTCAATAAAACCAGAAATATAATAATAACTGTCAATTGCTTGTTTTTTCTGTCAAGTCTGTTTTCAATTTAGGCATAGTCAACTGCTATTTTGAAGCTATCGCTATTTTCTTGCCGTTCATCATCATGACAAAATTATTCAAATTAGTGGTAATTAACAGTCATGACGACGTTATAAAGAGTCATTTTTTGTCGACGAAACTATCATACTGTCGTTAGTATTGCGATATTTGATTATCTGATTGGACTTATCCATGAAAGAAAGTTCCTCGACACTGTCCTTTCCTAATCCTTCGTTTGTTCTGGAATTTTTTTTTCCTTATCGCTTTCTCACGGTTCCACATCATGAATAATTGATTGGGAAGCGTCATTTTGATTTTTGCGAACTCCATAGACGTGATGACCGTCTAGACTTCCATTCTGTCCTACATTTAAGAGCTCAGTGTTTACAGCCTTCAACTCATTTTTCAGTGCGTCCTTGTCTAGAAAAAGGTCCTTCAGTCGTTGAAGATCGGTAATTGTAGTTATTAGTACTGCCATTGTAAAGACCATGTTGCGACATTTATTCTTAAATGCTTCTAAGTTTGCCTCTCAATCACTCAGACCGTACACAAGCCAAAAGAATTCGAAGCAACCTGGTCCTTCACAACCGTTACTAACGTGTATTACGAAAGTAAGCCTGGTTGTTTTGAATCTTTGGAAACGAACACAATTTTCTTTGTTTTAATCAACAAATACGCGAAGATTCGTGTTTTATAAATAGGGAGCAAACTAGAAAAGGTATGAACTTGGCTACGTATCGTCTGCAAAAGGAAAACCACTGAAAGCAGAAATATCTCAATTTGGATAATGAATTTCACACTGTTTACAGTGTGTATGTCTAGACAGTGTGAAGTTGGTTTTGTTATTTCAATATTCATGCTCGTTGTGGTCACTCTTTTGCAGACGATGACCAACGTTATAGACAGACTATCGTCTTCAATCGAAAAATTGTTGTTATAAGTTCCTTGTTAGAAATAATAGTGAGATGTCATTATTTTGACTACGTGAGATAATCAAATATACCTATCATAATTTTGCTTTACCTATAATTTGAACCAGTTGAACACTCATTACACAAACGTTGCTTAATCATTTGAACTGGCGTCATGAATCACAAATAAGAACATACAGTGTGGGCCGAAAAAAGAGAATTTTCCAATTTCATACCAACCTACGAGTCAGATTATTCTTGAGGGTAATAAAATCCTACTTGTGTTTTTAACAACAATATATTAAATATAAACGTGAATCACTTGACGGTCAAACTGGAACTTCTAAAAGTCGTTACAAGAACAAAAAATCATTGCTGAGTGTGTAGTCTACCAACTATTTTTATCAATTGTTTCTATAAAACAGCTGATTTCTCGAAATCCAGTTTCTTCGCGAATACTAAGATGAGATTATTGTCTGAAAAGATAATCCTTTATTTTATAAATTATTTGACTCAACCATCTAGCATGATGAACGGCTCCTGGTTTTTTTAAAACGCATACCTCTCACAGTATCGTGACCCAGAAAAATTATTATTAGTTCTATCAATTCCTGTTAATTTTCGCGTAGAATTTTTTGATGAGTTCCGCTCATGTTTAGATTTTACAGTATCTAGTTAGCTAGATCTAGTATGAAGTTGGATTAATGTTTCAGCTATTTGTGAAAAAGTGAATACTATTTTTAATGCAAAATATTATAAATTACCCTGTAATTATATTTCTAAAATTGTTTAAACAAACTTATATAATAAATAAGCTCTTTGGCTATGTTTCAAGATGTAGAGTTTATTTTTCCTACGTAATTACCTGCAAATAAATACATGTCAACTGTTGTTATAACTCTTGGGCGATGAACAACAAATATTATTGTTATTGAATTTTATACACAAAGTTTTCTTGTCGTATTATCTTAGCTTATAAGGTGAAAACTCATTTTTTATGTTGGAACCAACTGCCAATGACTTATTGCCATCACGTATGGTAAATTGATAATAATGTCATTTTGTGTCATTAGTAACCAAAAATTTGCTGTTCTCACCATTATAATAATTAATAAAGCAAGCAAACTTTGCAGACAAATAATGATCATCAATACTGAGGCAAATAATCAGTTGATAGGACGAATCTTACGCGTTCCACAAGCTTCTCCAATAATTACAAATATTAGTTTGTACACAACATAGAAAATCATTCATTGATCTTTATTAATTTAACTCACAAACACCTTTCGTCTATACATTGTAAAAATTGAATTCAAATTAAGTGACCAAAAATTGTTAATTCCCACAAAATTATTTTCTCGACTTATTTGTTTATAAAAAATTTAATATATGTTGAATCATCTACAGTTCTACTGAAAAACCTTTTCAAATAATTGTGTCATTGATTTTAGATATCTTTGAATGTATCTGAATATTTTCTAACGAACGGTACTCTTCAAAAGTCAAAATTTTTTGTTGTTGTCATTTTGTTTATAGAATAAAAAAGCATCAAAAACCTCTGTCAGAAAATCGAATGTTAACGCTGTATGCAAACATTTGATGAATTTTCATTTATAAAGAAATTTTCAATATGATGAAAATAATTGTGTCTTGAAAATTAATTTGTGACCAAACCAATTCACTAATTTCAGGGCTTGTAGAACCCACTTATATCTTTTTCTGACAGAAAAAATAATAAAGAGTGGCATGTTTTAAAAAACGCGTTCTCCATTTATATTCTTCTCACCAAATTTTCAACCATTTTTTTTTTAATTTCTTCATTTTTAAATTTATCTTCAAACAAGTAAATTCAGACGTCGAAAAGTTGAATCGGTCAATTACAACTCAGGATACGCTATTCAAAAAAAAAGTTGTCCAAAAACTCGAAGTCCCATATCTCCGTTATTTTTTCGAGTTTTCGAAACATATTTAGTTGGATTTTTTTAACACCAAGCAATCATAAATCCTGAATGACAGCCCAATCCCATTTAGACAAGAAAATTTCCGTGATCAGTTGACGTGGACTTCGCCAGATGCACCTTTTTGACCGGCATTTGTGTTTCTTGTATGAAAGCACATCCCACAAATATTTTCAACGATATACTTGTCTTCCAATAAATTCACTATCATTGAAAATTAGGCTTTAGCTATACCATAATTTAAGTTTACGTCTAACAATTCGCTGTCTTTCGATGCCGTTATGAACACTTGGAGACGATCAGCAGTACGGACTGATTGATTTATCGTTTGACATAATTTTAGCAATCCACTGCAAGTCTACTTATTCTAAATTATATTTTGCTTTCCTAATTGCAGAAAATCGTTACCGTTATTTCGCACGTTCTGTGTGACAAGTTCAATCACTAAGATTGATATCAAATATAGGGATGCTTGTCATAAGCTGAAGCTGTTTTGGAGTTTGTTCACAGTCTGATTTGCATAACGGTTCACCACATTCATCCTTCAAAGAATTGATTGAGTGCTAATTGACTCATTGAGCAACACCATTTCGCCTTTATTATCTGCAAATATATAAAAATTTTTTAAAAAGACACATTCTCTCAGTTGACAAATTCATTTTTAATAAAGGTTCGTTGTATAATTCACAATACTAGCGTTTTTCAGCCATGAATTACGTACTATGTGCAATAGTCAAAGAAAATCGAAGGTTGATTTTAATGCTGAATATTTATACAAAATATCCACTTGTGCAATATCAATTTTTGGAAGTCAAAAGTCCAAAATTCGTTGTTAACCCCCGTTTTTTTATAAGGTGCAGCTTCAGATTCTTTTATATTTTCATCGCCGAATTTTCTAGAATGCAAAGCTACCGCTGGTCCGTAAGCTTGAAGCTGTACCCGTGCAGTGCTTTTACTAAGCAGTGACTTTATTTAAATATTTTAAAATGTACCATTTTTATCAAATGAAAAAATAGAGACTTTCCAAATAATCGTCTTCGCATTGTCAAAAT
>JAABKJ010005553.1:0-22923 GCA_011634705.1 Andricus grossulariae | reverse complement strand
GATTAAGGTTTAACCAGTTAGTTGATTTTTCTACTGAAAAAATTAATTTTCAACAAAAAAAAAGAAACAAGTAGATTTAAAAAAAAAATTATAATAATTCTCAACCAAAAAACACGAATCTCCAACAAAATAGATGAATTTTCGACTAAAAAGGATCAATTTTCAACAACAAAAAATATTAATAATTAAATTTTCTTTGAAAAAAAAAATTAATTTTCAACAAAATAGTTAAGTCTTAAACGAATCAAATTAATTTTAACAAAATAGTTTAACTTTCAACCGAGTGATTGAATTTTTATCTAAGGAAATAATTTTCCACAAAAAGACGATTTTTTAACAAAACTCATGAATTTACAACCAATTAGTTGAATTTTCTACTAAAAAAAAAATAATTTTCAACAATATTGAACAATTTTGAATTAAAAATATCAATTTTTAACAAAATAAATTAAATATCAACTAGAAAAGATCAATTTTCAATAAAAAATATCAATTTTCAACAAAATAAATCAATAAACAAGTCCTCAATCAAGACAGATTTTTTTCCACCAAAAAAATCAATTTTTCAACAAAATACAATAATTTTTAAACAAATAATTACATTCTAAGTTTAAAAAAATTCATTTTCACTCAAAAAAAAAACGAATTTTCAACAAAATAGTTAAATTTTAAACCAGAATTGGATTTTTAAGTAAAATGATAAATCTTAGAAAAAAAATTACTTTTAAACAAAATAGTTCAACTTTTAACAAAGTGGTTGAATTTTCATTCAAGAAGATTAATTTTCTACCACAAGATGCGGTTTTTTCAATAAAATATATGAATTTTCAACTAAAAACGATCAATTTTCAACAACAATAAATAAAAATAATTAGATTTTCTTTTTTAAACAAATTCCTTTTCAATCAAAAAACACGAATCTTCAACAAAATAGATAAATTTTAAGAAAATAGTTTGACTTTCAACTGAGTGATTGGATTTTTATATAAGAAAATAATTTTCCACCAAAAGAGGCGATTTTTTAACAAAACTGATGAATTTACAACCAATTAGTTGAATTTTCTACTGAAAAAAATTAATTTTCAACAAATTTGAATAAAAAATATAAATTTTTAACAAATTACATTAATTATCAACTACAAAAGATCAATTTTCAACTAAAATATTTGAATTTTCAAACAAAAAGATGTATTTTCAATAAAATAGTTAAGTCCTCAATCAAAACATATTTTTTTCTACCAAAAAGACAAATTTTTAAGAAAATACATTAATTTTCTACCAAATAATTACATTTTATGTTAAACAAAATTCACTCACAAAAAAAACGAATTTTCAACAAAATAGTTAAATTTTATACCAGAGATGGATTTTTAAGTAAAATTATAAATTTTAGAAAAAAATTACTTTCAACCCAAATATTTCAATTTTCAACCTAAATATTTGAATTTTCAACCAAAAAGATGAATTTTCAACAAACAAAATTAATTTTCCACCCAAAAAGACGACTTTTTCAAAAATTACATGAATTTTATACCAAATATTTTATTTTTTAACTTACAAAGAATAAATTTTCAACCAATAAGGAAATATATAAATTTTGAAATAACAAATTAATTTTTCACCAAAAATAAACGAATTTTAAATAAATTAGTTAAATTGTCAACCAAAAGGATCAATTTTCAATTAAAAATATCAATCTTTAGTAATAAAGTTATTTTTTAACCGAAAAGATTAATTAATTAATTCAAATGTTATGCGGTATAGGGCTCAATAAAACCTATAAAATTTCTTGCCGTAAGAATATAATTATAATGAACAAAAAAATTATTTTCTAAAAAGATTACTTTTTTACCAAAGGAAACAAATTTTTAACAAAATACATGAACTTTTAGTTTGAAAAAATTAATATTCAAAAATCAAAAGACGAATTTTTAACCAAAAAGAAAGATGAATTTTCAATCAAACATTTGAATTTTCCACCAGAAGAGATTTCAATCAAAATATTTGAATTTTCAACAAGAGTTCATTTTTAACCAAATAGTTTAATTTGCTACCAAATTGTTGAATTTTCAAGTCAAAAAAATGAATTTCCAACAAATTACATGAATTTTATACCAAATAATTTAATTTCTAATTTATAAAGAATAAAAAAATTTCAACCAATAATGGAATAGAAAAATTTTGAAACAAAATATTAAATTTCAATAAAACATAAACAAATTTTCAACAAATTAGTTGAATTTTCAACTAGAAAAGATCAATTTTCAATAAAAAATATGAATTTTTAATAACAAAGATATTTTTTTAACCAAAAAGATTAATTAATTTAAATGTTTAACTGTATGGGGCTCAATAAAACCTATGAAATTTCTTGCTATAAAAATATAATTATAATTATCTAAAACATTAATTTTCTACCATAAGAAAAAAAATTAATATTCAAAAACCAAGACCAAAACCAAGAATTTTTCAATCAAAATATTTGAATTTTCAACAAGAGTTCATTTTTAACCAAACAGTTTAATTTCCTACCAAATCGTTGAATTTTTAGGCTAAAAAGACGAATTTTCTTTTAAACAAATTCAAAAGTTCATAAATTTAATTTAACTCACATTAACTTTTGTAGTGGAAATTTGCCGAATAATAAGAAATGTTCTTTTGTACATCTGGAGGTTAATTTATTGATCTAATGCAGTTCATTACACGTGTAATAATTAATCATTATTAATAATAATGACAACAATAGCAGACATATAATACAATCAAGGTAATAATTAGAAATTAAGTAATAAGAACCTAATTATCGTTTTTTTCCGTGACAGCTGCCTCAATGCCTTAAAGGGTTCCTAGTACTTCTACAGAGTCAAACCATATCTTCCAATTTGGAAACATACTATTAAAAACGACGTAAAATGTGCGCCAAAAATCCTGTCAGTACTTTTCAATCGAATTCCCGTCGTCCGTAAAATTCCGTATCTATTATGCATTCGATTCGAGCGACATCCTCATACATATTTCCTTCTACGAATTTTCAACTCGCGTTGCGTCAACTTAATTATATAACACACAAGTTCCAACAAAAGATACCGACGAAGGAAATACAGAAAATAATTGTGCGTCTAAAAATAAATTAAAATTCAATACAATCATTTGCTATTTCATCAATTCTTCGTCAATCCAAACCAAAATCAGAAGAAACAACTCTATTGTGTAATGAATCGTATAATACTCAATATTGCAAGGGGGAACTTCCCCACAGTGGATAATCATTAATTAAGAGCACAAATAAAAAGGAAAATAATTAATTTTTTTGGTTAACTTAATTACTTTACACATATTAGTATTTTTAATTAATGATTATCCACTCTAGGGAGGTTTCCCCTACTACACATTTAACTTTCCTTGCGGAAGCTTGTAAAAGTAACACCAATTTTTCATTTTCTACCAGCTTGACTTTGACAATGGCTTGCTACAGAATTCAAGTTAATTTTTCACGACTCGAAGTTAATACACATCACGTTTCGTATAAATAATACTAAATTACCAACTTTTTTTTTTTTCTTTCTACGAAGCCAAAATCCGAACCAAAAAGATGGTCAGATTCTTCGAGACTTATTCGAGATTAAACTCCCAGAGTTTGACATCCCCTTTAGAATCATAAGGATTCAATCATTTATAACAATTAATTTTTTTTTAAGAATAGTCTCAAAATTAATTAGCCTGGCATAATTTACGAATGTGAAATGGGGGAACAGAGTCGCTCGTCAAATTGAAAAAATCGGCAAAATTCATTCTGCTATTTCAGAGGATCAACCTCAACGTAATCGTAGATGAAAGTTGGCGAGTTATTGGCAGATTCCATCATAATATCCTTGGCAGATATTTCCACATCGGGATTCCGCCAGGCATCCACGTCAGTTCCGCCAATGTCAAGTCCAAGTCTCAAATTGGCGGGAGTGTTGCCAATCACAAAGTGGTCCTCGGTCAGTGGAACTGCGTCCTTCAGATAAAGCCTGAAAATAAGGAATTCAACATGATTATCAGACTTCAGAGCACAAAATTTTAGCTTTAAAAATAGAGGAAATGGGGCGAACTCTCACTTATTCCAAGGCCAGTCCCCTATTGTACCCTAAATTCAATTCAAGTCCCCAAAAGTACCCTATTTTCAAGATTTGGTCCCTACAGGTATTTTTAGTCAAAAAATGTATTCTCAATCAAAAATAAAAACGAAATGGGGCGAACTCTCACTTATTCCAAGGCCAGTCCCCTACTGTACCCTACATTCAATTCAAGTCCCCGAAAGTACCCTATTTTCAAGATTTGGTCCCTACAGGTATTTTTAGTCAAAAAATGTATTCTCAATCAAAAATGAAAACGAATTTTCAAAAAAAAAATAGTTAAAATTTCAATCAAATGATTTTCAACGAAAATTATAAATCTTAAAAAATCTGTGTTTGACAAAGTACTTTAACATCCAACCAAGTAGTTGAATTTTCAACCCTAATAGCTGAATTCTCAACGAAAAATGTAATAATTGATATTTCAACCAAGAAAAATTTTAATTTAAATAAAAAACAGTCAAATGCAACCAAAATAGATGAATTTTGAACAAAATTCATGAATTTTCAGCTGGAAAAGATCAATTTTCAACAAAAATATCAATTTTCAACCAAAAATTGTATAATTGTGTTTATAGTTGTTTATAGTTGTAAAATAACTTTTTTGTTGAAAATTCATATTCTCGGTTTGAAAAATCAAATGTTTTATAGACAAATCGTCTTTTTTACCCGAAAATTTCACAATTTTGTATAAAATTCATCCATTTGGTATAAAATTAAACTATTCTGTAGAAAATTCGTTTTTTTTTTATTGAAAATTCGCTTCAATAAAATTTACACTACCCTTACTTTTGTTTAAAGATGTATATTTTTTAGCTTAGAAATTCAACTATTTAATTCCAAATTTTTAGAAACGAAAAAAATATAGACTAAAAATTAATCAAATCAAATGTTGACTAACATCACATCCAATGTTCAATATATTTAGTTGAAAGTGTATGTAATTTGTTGAAAATTCATATTTTTTGTTGAAAATTCAACTATTTGGATAAAAATTTATGAATATTTTGTTGAAAATTCTTGTTTCTAGTAGATATTCGACTATTTGATTAAAAATTCATATTTTTTGGCAGAACATAAACCTTCTTTCGGTTAAATCCCACTATTTTTTATTTTAAATTAAAATATTATTTTTTGAAATATCAAATATTACATTTTTCGTTGACAATTCATCTTTTTGGATTAAAAAATAAACTCCTTGGTTGTAAAATAATTTTTTGTTAAAAATTTATATTCTCAGTTTGAAAGTTCAACTGTTTTATAGGAAATTCGTCTTTTTGAGTGGAAAATTTCACAATTTGGTATAAAATTGAACTGTTTTGTAGAAAATACGTTTTTTTTTATTGAAAATTAAGTCGCTTCAATCAAAATTACACTACATCATTTTTGGTTGAAGATTGATATTTTTTAGCGTAAAAATTCAACTATTTAATTGCAAATTTTTAGAAACGAAAAAAATATAGATTTAAAATTAATCAAATAAAATTTTGACTAACATCACATTCATTGTTCAAAATATTTAGTTGAAAGTCTGTAATTTGTGCAAAATTCGTATTTTTTGGTAGAAAATTTAACTATTTGGTTAAAATTTGATCTGTTTCGGTTGAAAAGTAACTTTTTTTTGTTAAAAACTCACATATTTTAGTTGAAGATTTAACTGTTTTGTAAAAAAATTCGTATTTTAGGCTCGAAAAGTAAACAATTTCGTATAAAATTGAACTATTTGGTCAAAAATTTGTCTATTTTGTTGAAATTCGTATTTTTTTTAAGAAAATCAACTTTTTGGTTAAAAATTGACTTGTTTGGTTGAAAATTAATCTGTTTTAGATGAGGATTTAAGTATTTTGTTGAAAATATGTTTTTTTTCTGTTAAATCCAACTATTTTTTATTTTAAATTAAAATATTATTTGTAGAAATATGAAATATTACATTTTTCGTTAAAAATTCATCTTTTTCGAATGAAAATTAAACTACTTGGTTTTAAAATAACTTTTTTGTTGAAAATTCATATTCTCGGTTTGAAAGTTCGACTGTTATACAGAAAAATCGTCTTTTTGACTGGAAAATTTCACAATTTTGTATAAAATTCATCCATTTGGTATAAAATTAAACTATTTTGCAGAAAATTCGTTTTTTTTTTTATTGGAAATTAATTCGCTTCAATAAAAATTACACTACCTCACTTTTATTTAGAGATTTATATTTTTTAGTTTAGAAATTCAACTATTTAATTCCAAATTTTTAGAAACGAAAAAAATATAGACTAAAAATTAATCAAATAAAATTTTTAATAACATCACATCCATTGTTCAAAATATTTATATGAAAGTGTATGTAATTTGTTGAAAATTCTTATTTTTTCGTAGAAAATTCAACTATTTGGTTAAAAATTTATGTATTTTGTTGAAGATTCGTCTTTTTGGTAGATATTTAACTATTTTGCCAAAAATTCATATTTTTTGGCAGAACATAAATCTTCTTAGTTGAAAATTTAACTATTTGTTGAAAAATATATGTATTTGATTTACAATTCGTATTTTTTGGAAGAAAATCAATTTTTTTTATTAAAAATGCAATGTATGGTTAAAATTTAATCTGTTTTTGTTGAGGATTCAAGTATTTATTACAAAATTTGTCTATTTTGTTTATATTCAACTGTTTTTTATTTAAAATTAAAACCTTTTGTGGTTTAAATATCAAATATTATATTTTTTCTTGAAAATCAGTATTTGCATATTGAAGATGCAACTGTTTTGTTGAGAATTCGTCCCTTTGGTTTAAAAATTCAACTACTTGGTTAAAAGTTGAACAAATTTGTTAAAAAATAATGTTTTAAGTTAAAAATTCATCATTTTAGTTCCAAATTTATCTCTTTGTTTGAAAGCTTTACTATTTTTGTTGAAAAATTCAACTATTTGGTTCAGAATTCATGTATTTTGTCGAAAATTCGTGTTTTAATAGAAAATTAATCCTCCTTGTTCAAAATCGAACTATTTTGTGGAAAATATAAGTATTTTGTTAGCAATTAGTATTTTTTGGTAGAAATTTTTTTTTAATTTTGCTTAAAAACGTAACTGTATGGTTAAAAAATAATCTGTTTTAGTTGAAGATTTAAATAATTACAATCTTTTTTTATTCAAGTATCAACTATAACATTTTTAGCTTGAAAATTCAAGAATTTGACAGAAAATTCTACGGTTTTGTGGAAAATGTATGTAATTTGTTGATGATTCATCTTTTTGGTTAAAAACGGAACTATCTGTTTTGTTGAAAGCTCGTCATCATTCAAAAAAAGTGTGAAATAGTGCAAATAATGTGATGAATCCGAGTCCTGCTTTCATTTCCGGTTTTCCCGGTCGGCGGCCACCCTGCTTAATTTCTCAACTAGCTGAGGACAATTTATATTTTTATTAATTTACGTACCAGATATGTTCATCAGCCACGATATGAACTTTGGGTACAGGGAATCCATTGAAATTGGAAGCAACTGGAAGAGTGTAAGCGCCCATGTTTTCGAAGAGGATCCAGTCCCCAAGTTCCATTTCGTGCAGGAGAACATTTTCTACGACCTGGTCCAAACCGTCACAGGTCGGTCCCCAAATACTTGAAGGAACCATCTTGCCACAACCGCTCTGTAAACAGAAATTAGAGAATTTATTTCAAAGTTTAATAGCAACTTTTGGGAGAAAAATTTCATATTATAGGAAATTCAGAACAGTTTTATAATGAATTTCTAACAATTTTTTTTGTGCTTCTAAAAAAATCGTTGTAGAAATATCATTATAAGAAAATAATGTTAAAATATTTAAAGAATTTATGCAAAAAATAGGGAACCCACGAAGGAATTACAGTTTCAAAAAAATTTCACGGTATTTCTAAATATTTCAAGTAATTCTAAAGTACTTAATTGGTTTTCAAGAGATTTAAAAATATCCCCACGAATTTCAAGGAATTTCGTATGATTTCGAAACATTTCAAGGGATTTTAAAGATTTCCAAACATTTCCGGGAATTTAAAGGGATTCGAAAAGATTTTCAAAGATTTGAAGGGATTTATAGAAATCTTTGGAAAATAAATTAACTGAAATGAAATTTCAAGGACTTCCTCACGATTTCAAGGAATTTGAACGTTTTTTTTAGAGAATTTTAATGAGTAAGTTAAATTTAATTCATTATGAAGAGATTTCAAATGATTCGTACGATTTACAAAGAACAAATTTCAAGTCATTTCAAGTGGTTCGGAAAAATTTCAAATAATTTCAAAGAATTTTGTAGGATTTTCAAAATTTTCCAGGGATTTCGAGAAAACTTTGTAAAATAAATGAAATTAGGGAAAACCCCAGTGAATAATGAAATCTACACTTGATAAGCTCAGGATATATTTTGAAGATTTTGAAAAGTTTTGAAAGGTAACATAATAAAAAAATATTCTGAAGATTCCTAGAAAAATCGAAAATGATTTTTTATTTTGAAAAATTAATTTGAAGAGAATATTAAAAGTTTTTACACGATTTCCAAAATTGTCAAAAAAGAATTTGAAATAATTCGAGGCCATTTTTTTTTATTTTGCCAGGATTTTTTAAAAGTTCTAGGAAAAATTCTAATCGTTTTAAAGTATATTTTTACCAATTTTGAAAAAATTTCAAACATAATTTTAATTTGAAAAGATTTGAAAAAATTTAAAACAAAATGTAGATTTTTTTAAATAAAATCTTGACACTTGTTAAGGATTTGGAAAGGTTTTATGAAAATAACAAAAAAATGTTAAGGTTCCCAGGAAAATTATTTTTCATTTTGTAAAGTTAATTTTAAGAAAATATTTAAAAAGATCTAAAAAAGACTTCCAAAATTCTCAAAAAAGATTTTGAAAGATTATGATGCAATTTTTTTTTATTTTGCAGGATTTTTTTTAGGGAAAATCCGAAACATGTTACAAAATATTTAAAAGTTAAAAAAAAAATTTCAATAATTTAAAATTTTCGCAAGATTTCCAAAATTGTAAATAAACAATTTGGAAGATTTTAATGAGGCAATTTTTTTTTAAATTATGCTGATTTTTCTTAGAAAAAAGTCTGATAATTTTAAAAGATATTTAGAAGCTTTGAAAAAACATGGCAAAATATCTAAAATTTGAAAATACTTTTAAAATTTGTCAACAAAATGTAGATTTTTAAGATTTTAAAATAAAATTTTGAAGCTTTTTAAGGATTTTGAAAGATTTTAACATGATAAACACATTTTTGGAGATTCCTGGGAAGATACAATTATTTTTTACTTTGAAAACAGAATTTTAAGAGAATACTTAAAAATATTTCAAAACAAAACTAAAGTTCGATGTGTAAATAACAAGTGAACAATTGTTAATTTGAAACTACTTAAAATAAAAAAATTGTAACTTTTTGAAATCTCTTCAAATTAAATTAATTTTATTCATTAAAATTCTTTTAAAAACCCGTTTAAATACCTAGAAATCTTAAAAATCCCTTAAAACTCTTGGAGATGAAATGAAATCACTTTAACTTTGTGAAATCCCTAAAAATCCTTTGGAATCCCTGAAAATCCCTTGAAATCTTTCCTTTGGAAATCTCAAAAAGAAATCATTTAAAATCCCTTGAATATTTAAATTAAATTAATACTTATTCATTAAAGTTCTCTAAAAAAAAAACTTTTAAATCCATAGAAATCTTTGAAATCCTTCGAATTCTAGGTATTTAAACGTTTTAAAAGAAATTTCATGAATAAGATTAATTTGATTCAAATATTTAAGGGATTTAATATGACTTCTCTTTATTTGAATTGAATTTTACGATTTCCAAAGGAAATATTTCAAGGGATTTTAAGGGATTCCAAAGGATTTCAAGATTTAAAAAATTTGATGGGATTTCTAGAAAACGTTGGAAAATAAATTAAATTTTAAGGGATTCCAAAGATTTAAACGTTTTTTTTTAGAGAATTTTAATGAAGAAGTTCAATTTAATTGATAATCAAGAGATTTCAAATGATTTTTACGATTTACAAAGGAAAGATTTCAAGCAATGCCAAGGGGTTCAAAAAAATTTCAAGAGATTAAAAAAATTTCAAAGCACTTTAAACAATTTTGTAGGATTTACAAAGATTTCAAGGGAATTTGAGAGAACTTTTTAAAATAAATTAAATTAAATTGCAAGGGATTTTTAGTGATTTCAAAGATTTTAAAGAATTTTTAAGTATTTCAAGAAATTTTAGTTTATTTAGAAAATTTTATTGAATCTCCAAGGATTTCAAAGATTTCTCGGGATTTAAATGGATTTCTTAAAGAACTTTAATGAATAAGATTTATTTAATTTAAATATTCAAGCGATTTTATGTGATTTCTACTAATTTTAATGGGTTTCCACGATTTTCAAAGTACAGTTTTCAAGGGATTTTAAAAGATTCCAAAGGATTTCAAGAGATTTCAAAGTTACATTATTATACATCAAAACTTGTTTTTGTTTTGAAATATTTTTCAATATGCTCTTAAAATTCTGTTATTAAATTAAACAATAATTTTATGTTCCCAGGAATCTAAAACAAAAAGGGTTTTTATTATGTTAAAACTTTTCAAAATCTTTTAGAAGCTTCAAAATTTTATTTCAAAATGTTTGAAAATCTACATTTTGTTTCAAATTTTTTCAAATCTTTTCCAACTTTAAATTACTTTTGAAATGTTTTCAAAACTGCTAAATATCCTTTAAAATAATTAGAATTTTCCCTATAACTTTTAAAAAATACTGCAAAATAAAAACAAATTACCTCAAATTATTCCAGATTCTTTTTTGATAAATTTTGGAAATAGTCCATTTAACGGGGGTTTTTTAGTCTATAAATTGTCGAAAATCTTATTTATTTATCGCAGGCTACTATTAAATTTCTTGTTAAAAATTCATCTTTTTTTATTTCAAAGTTTTATTATTTTATTCAAAATTGAATTATTTTATTGAAAATTCAACTTTTTTTCTCTTGATTGAAAATTCAAATGATTTGTTGAAAAGTCGTTTTTTTTTGACTTGATAATTCAACAGTTTTATTAAAATTTTGTTTCCTTCTTTACAAAAATTTTTTTAATTGAAAATTCAACTATTTTGTTAAATATTTATCTTTTTAGTTTGATAATGTATCTCTTTCTGTACAAATTTCATCTTTTTTTGGTTAAAAATATAACTGGTTAAAAATTGATCTTTTTCGGTTGAAAATGAACCTTTTTGTTAAAAACTCACATTTTTTAGTTAAAAATTTAACTGTTTTGTAAAAAACTTCGTATTTTCGGGCCGAAAAGTAAACAATTTCGTATAAACTCTAACTATTTGGTCAAAAATTAGTGCATTTTGTTGAAATTCTTATTTTTTGAAAGAAATCATTTTTTTGTTTGTTAAAAATGCAATTGCTTGGTTGAAAATTAATCTGTTTTAGATAAGGATTTAAGTATTTTGTTGAAAATGTTTTCTTTTTCGGTTAAATCAAACTATTTTTTATTTTAAATTGAAATATTATTTCTTGAAATATCAAATATTACATTTTTCGTCGAAAATTCATCTTTTTGGATTAAAAATTAAAACTTCTTGGTTATAAAATAATTTTACTATTAAAATTTCATATTCTCGGTTTGAAAGTTCGACCGTTTTATAGAAAAATCGTCTTTTTCACTGGAAAATTTCACAATTTGGTATAAAATTCAAATATTTCGTATAAAATTAAACTGTTTTGTAGAAAATTCGTTTTTTTTTTATTGAAGATTAATTCGCTTCAATTAAAATTACATTATATCATTTTTGGTGAAAGATATTAATTTTTTAGCTTAAAAATTCAACTATTTAATTCAAAATTTTTAGAAACGAAACAAAAATAGATTAAAAATTAATCAAATAAAATTTTGAATAACATCACATCCATTGTTCAAAATATTTAATTGAAAATGTATGCAATTTATTGAAAATTCAACTAATTGGTTAAAAATTTATGTATTTTGTTGAAAATTCGTCTTTTTGGTAACACATAAATCTTCTTAGTTGAAAATTTAACTATTTGGTAAAAAATATATATATTTGGTTTACAATTCGTAATTTTTGGTAGAAAATATAATTTTTTGATTAAAAATGCAATGTATGGTTAAAAATTAATCTGTTTTTGTTGAGAATTCAAGTATTTTGTACAAAATTGGTCTTTTCTGTTTATATTCGACAGTTTTTAATTAAAAATTAAAACCTTTTGTGGATTAAATATCAACTATTATATTTTTTCTTGAAAATTTGTATTTGCATATTGAAGATGGAACTGTTTTATTAAGAATTCATCGATTTGAATTAAAAATTCAACTACTTAGTTTAAAGTTCAACTATTTTGTTAAAAACTAATGTTTTAAGTTGAAGATTCATCATTTTAGTTCAAAATTCATACCTTCGTTTGAAAGCTTTACTTTTTTTGTTCAAAATTCAACTATTTGGTTCAGAATTAATGTACTTTGTCAAAAATTCGTATTTTAGTAAAAAAAAACAATCCTCTTGGTTTAAAATTAAACTATTTGGTAGAACATATATGTATTTTGTTAACAATTAGTATTTTTTGGTCAAATTTTTTTTTATTTCGGTTAAAAACGTAACTGTATGGTTACAAATTAATCAGTTTTATTTCAAGATTTAAATAGTTTATTGAAAATTCGTCTTTTTTGGTTGTATTCAACTGTTTTTACTTCAAAATTAACATCTTTTTTGGTATAAATATCAACTATAACATTTTTAGTTTGAAAATTGAAGAATTTGGTACAAAATTCAACTATTTCGTAAAAAATTCACGTATTTTGTGTCAAAAATCTATTTTTTTGTAGAAAATGATCTTTTTGAAAATTTCACTATTTTGTTAAAAGTTCTTTTTTTTTTTACTGAACAATAATTTTTTACTGAAAATTTAACAATTCCTTTTAAAACTTTTTTTGGTTGACAATTAATTTTCTTAACTAAAACTTTAACCTTTCCAGTTGAATATTCCATTATTTTCGTTTAAAATTCATCTTTTTGGTTAAAAATTCATTTTCTAAACTGAAAATGTAACTATTCAATGATTGGTTGAAAATTTATTCATTTTTTTAGTTAAAAATGCATATATTTCATTAAAAATTCGTCTTTTTTTGTTAAAAACTTAATCTTCTGGTTGGAAAATTCATCTTTTTTTATCAAAATTCAATTGTTTGCTGCAGGTTCATTATTTTAGTTTAAAATTTATTTTTTTGTAAAAAGTTCAACTATTCCAGTTGAATATTCATCATTTTAATTGAAAAATCATCAGTTTCATTGAATTTTTTTTTACTAGTTTGTGAGAAAATTGGTTAGTTTTGTTGGTTTAAAATTTAATTATTGGATTTTTGGTAAAAAAAAATGGTATTTTTTTATTGAAAATTCAACTAGTTGGTTGAAAATTTGTCTTTTGTGGAAGAGAATTAATCTCTTTGGTTGAAAATTCAACTATTAATTAAAGCTTCATAATTTTAGTTAAAAGTCAATATTTTTGGTTTAGATTTCAACTATTTGGGTGAAAGTTAAATTCTTACGTTAAATTTTTTTTTAATTCATTTTTTTGGTAGAAAATTTGTTTTTTAAACTAAAATTTTAACTATTCAATGTTTGGTTTGGGAATTTATATTTCTCATTGAAAATTCATCTATATTTTGTTGAAACTTCGTCTTTTTTGGTCGAAAATTAATCTTCTTGGTTAAAAGTGGATCTTTTTAATTAAAAACTCAACTGTTCCAGTTACAGATTCATAATTTTTGTTGAAAATTCATCACTTTGATTGAAAATGTAACTATTTTGTTGAAAATTAGTTTTTTTTCGGTTGAAAATTTATTTTTATTTTAATTGAAAATTTAACTATTCCATTTTCGGTTAAAAAATTTATCGTTTTTATTTGAAAATTCAAATATTCGGTTAAAGTGCTATTTTTTTTTGTATAAAATTCATTTATTTGATTGAAAATTCAAGTTATGTTATGAAATTGAAACGTTTTGAATTGAATTAAATGTAGCACCCAATTTGATAAAATCCGTTGTAATTCTTTAACAAATTAATAAGAAATTAATAACAAATCTCGCAAAATTTCATAAAATCCGACGATATTTCTTGAAATATTTGAAGTTCTGTGAAATTTTGTGAGGTCCTGGAAAATTAATTAAAATACCTTTTTGGAGAGCCTTTAAAATCCCTTAAATTACTGCATTCCTCGGAAATCTGATGAAATTCCTTAAAAATTATTTGAAATATTTGGAAATCGACATTTTTTAAATCTCTTGAATCTTAGAATTCTTTTAAATACCCTAAAATATTCCCAATCTTTTGAAATCTCTCAAAATTTTCTAAAGCTCTTGACAATTCCTTGGAATCTTTTAAAATACCCTAAAATATTAAAAATTTCTTAATATCCTTTGAAATGTTTTTAAATTCTTGAAATCTACCGAAATTCCTTGTAATATTTGAAAATCTCTTGAAATATTTCAAATCTCTCAATTCTTGTGAATAAATTCTTTGAAATTCCATTAAAATATTACAAAATATCTTGAAATCCCGTGAAATTAATTAAAATCTGATGATATTTCTTCTAATATTTAAAGTTACATGAAATCCTTTGAGATCCTAGAAATTCATTAATATACCTTTCAGAGAGCCTTTAAAATCCTTTTAAATTACTGAAATCCTCGGAAATCTAATAAAATCCCGTGAAATCCTCCCTAAAAATTCTTTGAAATATTTGCAAATCTTCTGAAATTCTTCTTCTGTTTTGTGGAAAACTTATGTAATTTGTTGATAATTCGTCTTTTTCATTAAAAATTCAACTATCTAGTTACAAATTTAGCCGCTCTGTTAAAATCTCGTCTTTTTCCCATCGAAAATTCATCATTTCAGACAGCCCCTAATCAGAAATTCAATCTAAAACTTACTGCTAAAGTATTCATCCAAAGCGTGGTTAACAACTTCAGCGATTTTGTCGATGCTCGTGTCCTTGTTGCCAGGATAGCCACCACCGATGTCAAGCAGGTAAGGCTTGTAGCCAATTTCCAGAGCCAGATCGAAAAGCTCCCTGGCATGACGAATCGCTCGGAGAAAGACGGGTGGATCCTGGCATCCAGAACCAACGTGGAAACTGATTCCCACAACGTCGAGGTCCAACATTCGCGCAAGATTGAGAAGATTCGGCGCTTCAGTTGTTGGATCGCAGCCGAATTTAATTCCCAGTGGGCACTGGGAGACCTCGGCGTCGCAGCGAATGCGAATCACGACCTGGAATTTCAAATCAATTTAAAAACTAGAGTCAAAGTCGAAAACTGAAGTCTAAAGTCCTCGTCGAGGACCTAGAATCAATTCAGGGTGGCCGCAAAACTGAATTTTCGAAAATTACCCGACTTTTCCCAGACTAATTATTCAGTTTAGCTGACCATTAATATTTAGAGCCAACAATTCTTATATGAAAACATTTTTAACATAGAATCTTTTATAAAGAGAATAAAACATATTTTAATTTAGCATTCGATTAAATTCATAAAAGTTCAAGTGAATTGCAATAAATTAAAAAATATGACAAAATTCACCAAATTCAGTAAGTTTAAAATGAGTTTAGAAAAATTCAAGGGAATTGAATAGACTTTGATCAAATGACTAAGAATTTAAGTTGAATTTAAAAGACTTCAGGATAAATTAAACAAAAACTAAAAAAAAATTTAACTATTGAATTGAATAGACTTTACTGAATTTAGTAGAATTCAAGTAAATTAAAAAAGCAAGAGAATTCCGAAGAATTCGATTTATAAAACTTCAAAACAATTGACTTTACATTTTTTTTTAATCAAATTATTTATAAAAAAAATTAAAAATCCATAAAGTTAAATTGATTAAAGTATAATTGAAGTATTTTTAAAGGAACTTAATGCAAATAAGAAGCATTCGATAAAAATTAATGGTTTATTTAAAAAAATTAAATTAAAATAAAACTAAAAAACCTGGGAAAATTCATTGAATTCGGTAAATTTGAGTTAAGAACAATTGAAGGGAATTCAAAAGAATTTGATTAATAAAACATCAAAACAATTCAAGTTAAATTCTAAAGAATTCAAATTAATTTTTAAAAAATCCAAACAAAAGTCCATTGATTACATTAAAATTAGTGTCATTTTAGAGGAATTTGAGGAAAATGAGAAGAATTCGATAAAATTCATATAAATTCAAGGTCCATTAAAAAAATTCAAATGAATTGAAATCAACTAAAAAATATGAAAAAATTAATTGAATTCGGTAAACTGAAAATGAGTGAAGAAAAATTCAAAAGAATTTGATGAAATGACTAAGAATTTAAGGTGAATTAAAAAGACTTTAGGATAAATTAAAAACTAAAAAAAAAATTCGAAAACATTCATTGAATTGAGTAGAATTGAAAATATACAGAAGAATTCAAGTAAATTATAAAAAAATCGAGAGAATTCCGAATATAAAAGAATTCTGGATAAATTAATAAGAATTCAGGATAAATTCCAATTAAATTCAAATTAATTGCAAACAAATATTTGAAAATCGCTTTAAATCTTTGAAACCTTACAAAATTTCTCACTTCTTGTGAATAAATTCTTTGAAATCTATCGGAAATCTTATAAAATCCCTTGAAATTTTTTCAATCTCTTGAAAATGCTTTAGAATCTTTTAAAATACCCTAAAATATTTCAAATTCTTTGAAATCCCTTCAAATACTTTGAGATCCCTTCAAATTATTGAGATGTAGCAAAAATTCCTTGGAAGCTTTTATTAATTAATTATTATTAATTTATTAATTTTTTTTTTAATTCCTTTATTTTATTCCTTTATTAATTCCTTGGGATCTCTTAAAATACCCTCAAATATTCCCAATCCTTTGCAATCTTTTGAAATTAGTTTGAAAATTTTTAAAGCTCTTGTAAAGTTCTTGAAATTTTAAAAATACCCCAATATTTTCGAAATCATTTCAAATCCCCTGAAACGTTTGAAAGCTCCTGAAAATTCCTGGCAAGTTTAATTTAATTTGGAATAATTAAAAATTCCTTAGGATTTTTTAAAATACCCTAAAATATTTCGAATCCTTTGAAATATTTTCGATATCCCTTGAAATTTTTGAAGCTCTTCAAAATTTCTTGGAATCTTTTAAAATACACTAAAATATTTCATATACTTTGAAATCTATCGAAATCCCTTAAGACTAATTAAAGTTCTTGAAAATTCCTTGGAATTTTTGCAAAATATTCTAAAATATTTAAAATCTTTTGGAATCCATTTAAATTATTGAAATATATTAAAAATACTTCGGGATATTTTAAAAGATCTTTAAATATTACCGATCCCTTAAAATTTTTTCCATATCCCTTGAATTTTATAAAGCTCTTGAAAATTTCTTGGAGTTTTGTAATTTCTGCAATGTTTCAAGTCCTTTGAAATCTCTTGAAATTTTTTAAAGCTCTTGAAAATATCTTGGAATCTTTTAAAATACCCTTAAATCCTTAGGAATCACTTGAAATCATTTGAATTCCCATTAAATAACTCAAATCAATAAAAATTCCTTGGGATCTTTTAAAATACGCTAAAATATTTCGAATCCTTTAAAATATTTTCGATATCCCTTGAAATTTTTGAAGCTCTTCAGAATTTCTTGGAATTTTTGAAAACTTCTAGAATGTTTTAAATACTTTGAAATATTTTGAAATCCCTTGAAACTTTCGAAATTTCTCAAAAATGCCTCGGAATCTTTTTAAATACCCTAAAATATTTAAAATCCTTCGAAATCTCATTAAATTACGAAAATCAATTGAAAATTCCTTGGAATCTTTTAAAATATCCTAAAATATTTCAAATTCTATCAAATCTTTTGAAATCTTTTGCCATTTTTTCAAGCTTGTGAGAACTCCTTGGAATTTTTGAAAATACCTTAAATTATTTTTAATTCTTTTAAATTCTTTGAAACTTTTTAAAGCTCTTGAAATTCCTTGGAATTTTAAAAAATACCCTCAAATCTTTAAAATCCTCTGAAATCCCTTGAATTATTTAAATCTATTGAAAATTCCTTAGAAACTTTGAAAATATCCTAAAATTTTTGAAATCCTACGAAATCTCTTAATTTTATGAACAAATTCTCTAAAATCCATTAAAATATTATAAAATCCCGTGAAATTACATGAAATCTGATATTTTCTGAAATCGTGGAAAATGTATTTAAATACCTTTGGGGCTTTTAAAATCCCTTAAAATTATTTAAATCCTCGGTTATCTTATAAAATCCCTTGGAATCTTTTTAAATATTCTAAAAACTTACGAATTATGGATTAATTAAACAAGAACTAAACAAAATTCCAAAAAATCAATTGAATTGAGTAGAATTCAGAAGATTCAGAAGTATACAAGCGAATTAAACAAAAAAATCAAGAAAATTCCGAAGAATCCAAAAGAATTTTAAAGAATTCAGGATAAATTAATAAGAATTCAGGGTGAATTCAAAATAAAATCAAATGAATTGCCAAAAATATCTTTTAAAATGCCCTAAAATATTTTAAATCCTTTAAAATCTCATGAAATTACTGAAATCAATTGAAAATTTCTTGGAATCTTTTAAAATTCCATAAAATATTTCAAATCCTTTGAAATACCTTGAAATTATTTAAATCTCTTGAAAATAATGCCTCAGAATCTTTTAAAATACCCTAAACTATTTTAAATCCTTCGAAATCTTATTAAATTACTGAAATCAATTGAAAATTTCTTGGAATCTTTTAACATACCCTAAAATATTAAAAAGCCTTTGAAATCCCTACAAAATATTGAAAGCAATTAAAAAATGTCTTGGAGAATCTTTTAAAATTCCCTTAAATATTCCAAACCCTTTAAAAAAAACATTAAATTACTGAAATCAATTGAAAATGCCTTAGTATCTTTTTAAATACTTTAAAATCTTTAAAATCATTAGAAATCTCGTGAAATTATTGAAATCAATCAAAAATTACTTGGAATCTTCTCAAATTCCCTGAAATATTGCAAATCTTTGAAATATTTTTAAATCCCTTGAAATTTTTTAAATCTCTTGAAAATAATGCCTCAGAATCTTTTAAAATACCCTAAAATATTTCCATTTTTTTTTGTTAAATCTTTTGAAATCTCTTGCAATTTTTTCAAGCTTGTGATAACTCCCCGGAATTTTTGAAAATACCCTAAATTATTTTAAATTCTTTGAAAATTTTTGAAATCCTACGAAATCCCTCAATTCTTGTGAATAAATTCTTTGAAATCCATTAAAATATTATAAAATCCCGTGAAATTACATGAAATCTGATATTTCCTGAAATCGTCGAAAATGTATTAAAATAACTTTAGGACTTTTAAAATCCCTTAAAATTATTTAAATCATCGAGAATATTATGAAATCCCTTGGAATCTTTTAAAATATAAAACCTGATAGGTTTTTTAAAACACCCTAAAATATTCCAAACTTTTTTAAATCGTTTGATATCCCTTGAAACTTTTTAAAGCTCTTGAAAATTCCTTGGAAGTTTTAAAAATACCTTAAAATCTTTTAAATCCTTTGTAATACCTTCAAATTATAGAAATTTATTTAACATTTCTTGAAATCTTTTGTAACATATTCTAAAATATTTCAAAAGAATGCAGAAAAATTCAGAAATAGGTAGGTATAGACCTGAATTCAAACCCATGGATTAATTTATTAAAAGAAAAGTGACTTGAGTCATCTTTTTATTTTAACAAGTGACTGTATTGACTTTATCTTAAAAAATTGACTAGAAATTGATTTAAGAAAAAATATAAGAAAAAAAAAAAATATATAATAATAAAAATTTAACAGTTACTTAAATTTGTTTGAAATATTTTAAGATATTTTAAGAAACTCCAAGGAATTTTCGAAAGATTTCAAAGGGTTTGAATATATTTTAACGTAATTTAAATTATTATTTATTTTATAAATAATGTATTTATTATATTATAAATTATTATTATTAATTTAAAAGGATTTGAATTTTTTTTTTCAATTCCAAGAAATTTTCAAGAGCTTGACAAAATTTGAAGGTATTTCAAAGGGCTTGAAATTATTTTTTATGATAATTTAAATTATTCAAAGGCATTGTTAAGACCTTTAAAAAGTTTAAAGGGATTTCAAACATTGTTAAGGATTTGCAAAATTTAAGAATATTTCAAGACATTCCAAAGCATTTTCAAGAGATTTAAACAATTTCTTTTTCCAGAATCCCAGGAAATATCATCAGATTTCATAGAGTTTCACGGGATTTTATAATATTTTAATATATTTCAAGGATTTTCAAATATTTCCTAAGATTTAAAAGAATTTTATAATATTTTTACAGATTCCAAGGAATTTTTTATTGATTATAATTTTAAGGGATTATAAAGAATTTTACAGACTTTAGGTTATTTTGAAAAATTCCAAAGAAATTACAAGTTTTAAAACATTTCAAGAAATTATAGAAGATGTTGAAGGATTTGAAATATCTTAGGGTATTTTAAAAAGATTTATATAATTTGACGTGACTTCACGGGATTTTAAATATATTTTTTTTTAATTCCAAGGAATTGTCAAGAGCTTTAGAATCTTCCAATGGATTTCAAACTTTTTTTTTTTAATTCCAAGGATTTTTCAAGAGCTTTACCAAATTTCAAGGGATTTCAAAAGGCTTGAAATATTTTATAGCATATATTTTAGGGTATTTTAAATTATTCCAAGGTATTTTTAAGAGCTTTAAACAGTTTTAAGGGATTTGAAATATTTCAGGACATTTTAAGAGATTCCACATCTTTTTCAACAAGTTTAAAACAATTTTACAGGACCTATTATATGGTCAAATATTTTTTTAAAAAGATTTCAAGGAATTTTACAAGATTTTCGATAATTTTAAGCGATTTTAAAAGCTTCAAAATAGCTTTTCCAGGATGCCAGGAAATATCAGATTTCCTAGAATTTCGCGTGAATTTATATTTTAATGGATTTCAAAAAATTGATTTACAAGAATAAAGGGATTTCATAGGGTTTCAAAGATTTTCAAATATTTCAATGTATTTTCAAAGATTTAAAAAAAAATTTATAATATTTTAAAAGATTTCAAGGAATTCTCAATTGATTTCAATACTTTTTAATCAGGTATTTCAAAGAATTAGATCAATTTTCGGTATTTTTAAAATTTCCAGGAAAGTGTTTCAAGAATTTTTGAAAATTTCAAGGGATTTCAAAAGATTTCAAAGGATTTTAAATATTTTAGAATATTTTCAAAGATTACAAGGAATTTTCAACTGATTTCAGTAATTTAATAAGATTTCGAAGGATTTTAAATATTTCAGGGTATTTTTAAAAATTCCAAGGAATTCTCAGGAGCTTTAAAAATTTTCAGGATATTTCAAAGGACTTTAAATATTTTTTTACAATTCAAAGAAATTTTCAAGAATGACTTTAGCCATTTCTTTTGAAATCCCTGACTTTTCCCTGATTTCCAGGTTTCCCCTGACCTGTGGCCACCCTGAATTAGACCTGGAATCAATTTTTTTTTTGTACCTTGGCATGAGGATGAAAAGCCTTGATCTTATGGAGTTCGCTCTCGTTGTCAACTGTCATGGTATTGACACCAACGGCATTAGCATGACGAATATGCGAAGCAGGTTTGGCAGGGTTGGCGAAGATGATTCTTGAAGTATTGACTCCCAGGCTGAGAACTTTGTTGATTTCGGTCTGAAAGAAAAGTAAAATATTATATCAACACTCTTAACTTTTGCAGCTTCATAAAAGATATATATTTAATATAAAAAAACAGTAGCATTAATTCAAAAAAGACAATTTTTCAACAAAATAAATTATTTTTCAACTAAATTGTTAATTTTTTTAAGACAAAAACGACCAATTTGTACAAAAGAGTTGAATTTTCAACCAGAAAATATGGATTTTTAACAAAAAAGTTATCTTTCAACCAAATAATTGAGTTTTCTACCAAAAAGAGGGGAATTTTCAAACCAAAAAGATGAATTTTCAAAGAAAATTATGTATTTTTGAACAAAAGGGTGATTTTTAAACAAGAAGATAAATTTGCATCAAAAAATATAATACATTGTTCGATACTTGAACCAAAAAAAATTTTAATTTTGAATACAGAACAAGCAAAATTTAAGCCTAATTGCAATTTTTATCAGGATTAAAAAGAATTCAATCGATATTCCTTTTTATACATTTTACATACAAACTAATTATTATTTTATTGTTTTTCTCCCATTCCCCCGGCTCTAAAGTGTCAAATTTACTGGAAAAAATTTGAATTTTTACATTTTTCACAAGTTCCCTAAAAATTTCATCGATAAAAAAAGTAACAAAGTTACTAAAAAGTAACCCGTTCGAGCCCTGTAATTTTCTTAACTGAAAATTTAACTGTTCCATTTTTAACTTGAAATTTATATTTTTTAGTAACAAAAATAAAATAAAATTAGTTAAATATACAATTTTCATACGTTTAACATCGTTCTCATCAATATTTCTTTCCACGATTTGTCATCTCTTCCTTACTATAATTAATACTTTCAATGTAAATTTAAAACTACTCTCTTCAGTAGAGCTAAGTAAAAATTCGAAAATTATTCAAATCGTTTGATTTACAATTACAAATTTTTTAAATTTATTAATAAATTTTGCCTTATTTAGAATTTTTTGACAATGTACATAAACATGTTTTTTGGATTGATTCGAACCTGAAATTTCTTCAGCTTGAACCAAAGAAACATGTTATTAT
>JAABKJ010005552.1:0-22924 GCA_011634705.1 Andricus grossulariae | reverse complement strand
TTGAGCAAGAACTCTTCTACATAGCCCACATTTTTCGCGAATAGAGTCGTCGAGATTCACATACTATTGCCAAGCGCTCATTGGCGATATGTCTCTACAAAATGTAACCCGGCTGACTTGGGCTGTAGAGGATGCTGTCCCTCTAAATTAATTGGTAAGAAACCATCAGTCTCTTGGCCAACACACGCTGCTCCCCCCTTTCAAAGTCTGATCTTGAGACTCCAACGATAGTTCACAAGGTAACCGTTGAACCTGTGAACAGTCACCTCACTCGTATGTCAAATGCAGTATCTACATGGCCTACATTATTAAAATTTAATGCCTACCCTTAAGAAAAAAAAGTATTGTTAAGCATTGGTTCCAATACTTTTTCGCGAATAAGTATTGGAAATTCAATACTTTTTCGCGAAAAAAGTACTGGATCCAATACTTACCAATACTAGACTTTTATGTCTAAAGTACTTGCAAGGACAATACTTTGGTAATGAAATTGAAATGTTGAAAATGAAAGGCCAAGTTAGTTCTTCTAGTCCTTTAAAAAGCTAAGTCCGTTTTTAAATGAGGAAGAATTGATACGAGTGGGAGGCAGATTACATAACGCTCCAATTCAATGGGACGCTAAACATCCCAGAATAGTACCGAAAGTTCGAGTCACTAAGCTTATTTCTGAGCAAGCTTACTTCAAAACATTGCATGGAGGTCCTTAGTCGACTCTCTTCGTGATAAGGCAAATTTTTTGGATTTTAGGAGCAAGGAATCTGGATCGTCGGTTGATTAGCCGTTGCGTGAGCTGTGTTCGTCAAAGGGCTCAATTAGCATCGCAACTTATGGTTTAATTATCAGCTGCGAGAGTCTCAAAATCATGGCCGTTTCTTCAAACAGGCTTAGATTACGCTGGACCTATATCACTTCGAATGGGAATAGGGAGGCTATACAAATATCGAAAAGCGTACATAGCTCTATTTACATGCTTGACATATCAAGCTATTCACCTCGAATTGGTATCGGAAGTTACCACTCCAATGTTTCTTTTGGCATTGGGACGATTCGTGTCTAGAAGAGGTCTTCCTTCAGATATCTACAGTGACAATGGAACTAACTTTGACGCAGCTAATAATGTGCTAAAAGGTCATTTTTAAATGCTTTCCGCTGACCAAGAAATCGAGTATGAGTTAGCTAAGCATAGTATCAACTGCCACTTCATTCATTCTGGCGCTCCACATTTTGGTGGTCTTTGGGAGGCAGGAGTCAAGGGTGCTAAGCGCCTCCTACGCCACGAACTAAAAAATTACACTGTAACATTTGAAGAGCTCAGTACAGTCTTATGCAGGATTGAGGCTTGCTGAAATTCAAGACCCATCTTTGCTAAGAATGATAATTTCGAAGACTGGTCCTACTTGACTCCTGGTCACTTTTTAATCGGAGACCCTCTTGGAGCGCTGGCAGAACCCTTAAATTTGGATTAGAGGGAAAGTTACTTAAAGAGATAGCAATTAGTATAGAGAGAATTACAGAAGGATTCTGGAAAAGGATGTCTACGGAATATCTATTGGAACTTCAAAATCTTTATAAATGGATGAATCCATGTGAAAACATAAAAGTCGAAGATTTGGTGCTTATTCAAAAGGCAAAAACAGCTCCGACTGCTCGGAACTCAGGGAGGATCATTAGCTGTCATCCCGGTAGGGATAAAAGATTCCGTAGTGTCACTTTGAAAACTGGTTATGGAACTTACGATCGCCCGATAACGCAACTTGGGGTACTGCCAGTTAATTAAGAGAAAATTTAGCTTTCGACAGATTCATTCCAAATTTAGTCATTGTGGTCGGCGGCCTAAATTGTTTTACTTTGAGTAATGGATGTATACTTATTTCGCGAATGATGTTTAGATTCAAGTGAGAAAATTTAAAAGAAAAATTGACATAATGAGATTAAATTTAGTAATGAATTTAACCGACTTCTATTATTATTGCGAGTATATACATTATGTATCATATTTGGGAACTTATTTTGTTCCTACAATGGCTCAAGGTGGGCTGAATGTTGACACATAGTGTTCAGCGTCTTAAATCAAAAGTGTACGTTCTTCTTAGCTCTCGCTTAATATGAAGAGAGGAAGCGACATTCAGACACGCAAAAGAGCTCATACCTATAGGATGAAAAGTCTAATGTCGAGTTTTTCTAATTTGCTAAAATAAACTAAAATCAAAGTCAACTGGCTCCTTATTATTTCTGGACCTGCACAGTCGGTTGAATTTATTACTGAACTCGATCTCATTATGTCAATTGTTCTTCTAGATTTTCTCACTTAAATCTCAAAATCATTTACCGAATATGTATACATCCATTACCTAAATACTAAAACAATCTAGATCGTCACCTACCATTACTAAATTTAGTTTCAATCTGTCGAAAAATAAATTTTCTCCTGATAAACTGGCAGTACACAAAGTTGCGTTATGGGGCGATCGTGAGTTCCATAAGCAGTTTCCAAAGTTACACTACGGACTCTCCTATCTCTACCGGGATGAAAGCTAATGATCCTCCCTGAGTGCCAAGCAGTTGGATCTGTTTTTACTTTCGAATAAGCACCAAATCTCCGACTTTTATTTTTTCACTTGGATTCATCCATTTATAACGATTTTGAAGTTCCAATAGACATTTCATACACCACCTTTTCCAGAATTCCTCTGTGATTCACTCTACACTAATTGCTATCTCTTTTAGTAACTTTCCTTCAGATCCAAAGTTGAAGGTTGTTCCAGTGCTAAAAAAAGGGGCTCCGATTAAAAAATGACTAGGACTCAAGTGGGACCAGTCTTCGAAATTATCATTCTTAGCAAAGATGGGTCTTGAATTTAAGCAAGCCTCAATCCTGCATAAGACTGTACTGAGCTCTTCAAAGGTGAAAGTGCAATTTTTTAGTTCGTGGCGAAGGTGGCGCTTAGCACTATTGACACCTGCCTCTCAAAGACCACCAAATTGTGGAGCACCCGGAGGAATAATTTGCCAGTTGATACTATGCTTAGCTAACTTATACCCGATTTCTTCGTCAGAGGAAATCATTTTAAATGACCTTTTAGCTCATTATCAGCTCCGACAAAGTAAGTTCCATTGTCACGGCACGGATCTGAAGGAAGACCTCTTCTAGATACGAATGTACGCAATGCCAAAAGAAACATAGGACTGGTAACATCCGATACTAATTCTAGGTAGCGTAATCTAAGCCTGTATGAAGAAACGGCCTTGATTTTGAGACTCTCGCGGCTGTTAATTGACCCATTAGTTGGGATGCTAGTTGAGCTCTTTGACCAAAACAGCTCCCGCAACGGTTTATCAATCGACGAACCAGATTCCTTGCTCCGAAAATCCCAAAATTTTGCTTATCACGAAGAGAGTCAACTCAGAACCTCCATGCAATGTTCGGAATTGAGCTTGCTCAGCAATAAGCTCAGTGACTCGATCTTTCGGTAGTATTATAGGATTTTCAGCGTCCTATTGAATTGGAGCGATTTCTAATATGCCTCACACTCGTATCAATTCTTTCTCATCCAAAAACGGACTTAGATTTTTTCAACGACTAGAAGAACTCACTTGGCCTTTCATTTTTAACACTCTAATTTTATTACCAAGGTATTGTCCTTGCAAGTGCTTTAGCCACAAAAGCCAAGCCCTTTTTTAACATAGCTGCATTTAAACCTATAGTCTTGTTTGGATCCTTTCTCAAGTGATCCATGAAGCAGAGCAGGTAGGCAGTAAACTTCAAAAGTTAAGGCCATGTAGATGCTGCATTTGACATAAGAGTAGGGAGACTGTCCACAGGTGCAACGGTTACCTTGTGAACTATCGTTGGAGTCTCAAGATCAGACTTTGAAAGGGGAGCAGCGTGTTGTGGCCAAGAGACTGATGGTTTCTTAAGCCACAAGGGTCCTCTCCATCAAAAATGATCATCGATCGAGGGAGTACATCGAGGGAGTACATCCTCTAGAGCCCAAGTCAGCCGGGTTACATTTTGTAGAGACATATCGCCAATAAGCGCTTGGCAATAGTGTGTGAATCTCTGTCACTCTATCCGCGAAAAATGTGGGCCATGTAGAAGAGTTCTTGCTCAACCAAGCAGTGACGGTAGAGGCATCTGTCCAACAATAGACTCGAACCGCAGACAAATTCATGTCTTTCTTAATTTTGGAGACTAATTTCGAGGCAAAAACGGCTCCGCATAATTCCAAACGCGGTATGCACACTGTTACGACCGGAGCGAACTTAGTTTTAGAGTACTTATACCAGCGTTCTTTCAATTCTGTTGGTAAATCGTCATTACAACTTAATTTTAATAACCAGAGTTCTTGTATGAACATGTTTGCAACGATGATTACAGGGGACACCTAACCAAAAGGATCGCTTAAGCGCGCTATTAATGATAGGGCGACTTTTTTCGTAGGTTTCGGATGGAACTCTATTGAAAATTGAAATCTAAAAGAGTCAGTTTCTGCATTCCAGAGCAAGGCCAAAGCAGCGCGGTTTTCATTGTCACCTGCAATGTTTATATTATTTTTTTGGTTTAATTTCTGTTTATCCGGGATCGACACTGGGTGGTTGGAAGACCATTTACTTGGAAGGAAGCCGCCACCCTTCAATAAATTCGTTAGATCCGATGATAGTCGAAGAGCGGTATTAATATCATTCGCTCCAAATAAGTCATCATCGACATAAAAATCACGAAGCAATATTTTTTTTCGCGCCTGGGTACTTAGAGCCATCATCCTCTGCTAATTGTTTAGGTACCTGATTTGCCAAATAGGGAGCGGATGTAGTACCGTATGTAACGGTCAAAAGTTGATAATGACACAGAGCTTCTAAATGATGATGTCCAAAAATTAATCTTTGAAAGTCAACATCGCGTGGGTCTACTTAAATTTGCCTGAACATTCTAACTATATCGGTAATTACTACATCAGGATATAATCTCCAGCGCAAAATAATACCGGTTAGGTCAGCTTGTAATATAGGCCCCACTAGGAGTTGCTCATTTAAGAAGCTACCAGTTGAGGTGCGACTAGACGCATTTAAAACTACTTGTACCCGCGTTGTGGAACTATTTTCTCGAATGACTGGGCGATGAGGTAACTAAACAGCAGATGAAGGTTGCGATTTATTTCCTTAATCGCAAGGAACTTCTTTCGTATGATTTGAGTACACATATTCTTTGACGAACTCGAAGTAGCTAAAGTGTAATTGCTTATCTCTTGATAAACGACGCTACTTGCGAAGCCACACGGAAATAGCGATATTTAAGGATCCACCAAATTTTTTAGCACCATTTGGTTTAAAAGCAAGTCGTACTATATACTGACCTTCTTCATCTCTAGAATGTGTTTCGTGGAAATAATCTTTGCATAGTTGCTCCTCTTCAGTGAGAAGAGACCTTTTTGAAATTGATCTAAATTCCCAGAATGCACTGAGGTCTGTTTGCAATTCTGAAATAATAATATAATGTTGCACAATAGAGGTGCTGTGAGAGAACACCGATTGTCCTGCTTGACCTGAATGACTCCAACCAAGTATAGTGGATTGCGCTACAGGA
This sequence comes from Andricus grossulariae, assembly GCA_011634705.1. NCBI lineage: Eukaryota > Metazoa > Arthropoda > Insecta > Hymenoptera > Cynipidae > Andricus > Andricus grossulariae. The sequence continues at coordinate 17,340 of JAABKJ010005552.1, read as the reverse complement.
TATAACTCCTATAATTCCTATTTCTTGATTTCTGAAAGGTTCAGAATCAGCCACAAACAATCCCTTCAAATGTTACATATCTATGGAGTATCCATTCTCAGGCATGTTCAAATTTAACATTTGTACAATCCATTCACTCACTAAAGTTGATTGAGATCCTCGGTCTTAAAGCGCTCAAATACGTAAGTTTCGACTATTAGGTGCCTGTACATCAATTTCAGCTGTAGCTAAAATAACAGTTTTAATAACAGGTCAAATTGGAACAATTGCGTGTGAAACAGTACTATTATTAAAAACAATACTAGAAAAAGGGTTGATTGTAGGACTCGGATCCTAATTTGTTATAGCCTGTACTCAATTATTAGATGACTTCGCATTATTTTCTTCTGATTTAACAGTGTCAGAAGCGTTGAAAGGAGATTGCTCGGAGTAAAGAAGAGAATGGTGTTTTATCTGACAATGAGAGCAAATATATTTACTTCTACAGTTACGTGCCCTATGTCCAATTCTCAAGCAATTGAAACAACATCTGTTTTTGCGAGCAATTTTCCTTCGTCTTTCAATACTTTGCGACTCAAATTGACTGCATTGATACAAGTTATGAATCGCCTTACACACATAACAGATAACATATTGAGATGTGTGATTCCAAAGTTCTTCTTCACATAGAAAGAAAAGTGCCCAAATCAGACTACTAAGGATAGTCGCTTATATCTTCTAAATGTCTCTGAATGTCTCTCAATGTCTCTATATAAAAAATTAGATCATCTCAGTGCTCTACTGGTCTTTCCAAATTTTTTAATGCTTGTAATGCTTCATTTAATGTTTCACGTAGGACTTTTAAATCTTTAACAGACTCGTTATTGATGGGAGGAAGAGATATAAAAGAGTGCAAATACGAGGTAATAAAAGCACGCTTATTTCCATATCTCCTTTTTATAATGTTCCAAGCACTATTATAGTTTGAATCAGTAATTGCAAAGTGACGAATCAACTGAGAAGCTTCACCGAGTAAATTTGCTTTCAAATAGTGCAATTTTTCTGTTCTTGACAAATCAGTGTGTTTATCTACAATTGCTTCGAATAAATCTCTAAAATGCTGCCATTCAATACAATTACCTGAAAATTTAGGCAATTCTATTGTCGGGAGCTTAGGTGATCTTTTTATCAATTGTAACACATTAAAACTATTACCTCTCAACAAAGTAGAATCTAGAATTGAGCTTCAGGTTTTTAGGCCTGACAGAATATCAATGAATGTGTCAAAAGCTAGTAGGAAAGTTTCTTCAGCTTTGACAAATTCATTATCCGCAAAATGAGTTACCTTTTTCTTGTCGACCTTTTTTATGTCAGAGAATTCCGCTACCTGTAAGTTGTTTTCTTGTAGCTGCTTCCATACATCCAATAACATTAAATATCGCCCTTCCGCAACAGCAAGTGTGACATCTTCACGAGAGATCTTCAGAAAGCTTGGTAGGATCCTCGTCAAGCTTTCAATTTGAGCTCCTACACCGGCAATTTTCTTCTCCATTTTGATTAAGATTTGAGGAAAGTCCAATAAATAGACTTTGAATGATTGTGTATTTGTTTGCTTATCTTAATTGCAAAGCATAGCATGTGTGAGTGCGAGAGTCGGGACCAGGCAGCAGTGAGTCAAGCGAGTAGAGACAAGAACCTTCCTGATGGCATATGGAGACTTGAGTGTGTGTGTGAGCTCTGTAATCAATGTAGTAAATTCACGTTTGTGAACAGTAAGGTTCTGCGTGCGCAGCTTTTGACGTCACCACACACGCAAGTAACTTTTACACACTTTATTTTTTGAATTTCATGTGAATTTATGCTTCAGAATCAATTTTTGTTGTTCACTCACTAGAATGTCACTGCTCAAAGAATGTAGGAGTTGATTTGGCTATGTTTCGAGGTGCTAGCGATAAGTTTCACTGTTCTAAGACACTTATTGCTCACTTTGAAAATCATCATTTATTATAGCGTCGGTTTTCATCGGAAGATTCCAATTTTTACGTTTTTACTCTTATAAATCCTAAAAACTGCACTCGAGCCGGCTCGAAGGACCAAATGTTATCGCAATGTTGAAAGTATGTAGGTGCGCAGGTCCAGGAATAATAAGAATCCCGTTGACATTAATTTAAGTTTATTTTCGCAAATTATGAAAATTTTGCTCTATACTTCAACATTTTTTCGAAAATTTGCGAAAATTTCGAAATGTTTTGTTAATTTTCTAATCAAACTCAAATTCAAAGAATTTCAGTAACTATAAGGAAGCCAATAAATTTAAAAAATTTCATAAATTCGTATAAAATAAAATTTCAGAAATTTGTGTGAATCATGCATTTGCTATAAAAAATTGTATACGATTTCTTGCAAAAACATAAATGGTAAAATTGTCCTGGAGGAGTCTCTGCAGAATTGAATCAGCTATAATTTGAATAAGGTCGTTTGAATCGCATACCAATTATAACTAATTTTTTTGTCCGATTTGTAAAGAAAAAATCAGTTTTCGTCCCACTGTGCGTCCATAAATTACCAAATATTTGTGGGCATTTAGGAAATTTGTGCATATTCTCAATTTTCATAAATTTCTAAAATCTAAATTTTTTTTTTAATTTTGAACAATCTTAAAATTTTGAAGAATTTTCAAAAGTTTTAAAATTTTGAAATATTCAAAAATGTTCAAATTTTTTTTCTAATCATCAAAATTCACAGAGATTCTCCAAATATTTTGAACAGAAGCCGAAAAAAGGTTCGTTTAATGTACTAGAGGAATTTTTTGGGGCGTGTTGAATATTACTGCTGCAGGCGTTCGTTTAATGTACTAGGGTTTATTTTTTGGGGTTGCTGAACTTCACTGTGGGGATGAAGATATGAACCGTCTTAGGAAGGTGACTGGATCAAATATTTTGATTTGGAAAATTTTATAGTACGTCCAATTTGTTTAACGTTTTCTTAATTTGAATAACATTTTAATCATTGTCATGAAGAGATTTATATCTCAATATTAAAAAAATATTTCACAATTAAAATTTCTTCTCTTATCAATGGTGTTTAGAAACATTTATAAATAAATTAAATTGTTTATGAGATCCTCAAAGTGAATATTTGGAAGTATTCAAAAGCATTTTTTCTTGAATTCAAAATCCAAAAATTTCCGATGGAAGTGGAGCGGGTGTATACTATTTTGACTATACAAGTTTTTGCAAAAAAATATGTGGGAAATTCACAACTTCAATTACCAGTGGGATAGGTTTCCTTCAAGGAAAACTGCTTTTCAGATATGAGAAACATTTTTAAAACTTTTCTCAACAAATTATTAAAAACCATATTTTTTTATGCTTTTAGAGCAATGTCAAGAAGCTGTTACTTTTTATTTCTAAAGGTTCAGAAAAATTATTTCGTTCTTCTAATTTTTGTTTGAAGTTACCTTCAAATCATTAAATTTGATGATGCATTTTCTAAAATATTCGATTCAAGACATGAAAGGATGTCATCCACTTTTTTGATTTTTTCAAAAATATTTTATATAATCTGTATTAGTTGTTCCGTGTAAAAACCGGGTTTACCTGAAACTTAAGAAATTATACAGAGTGTGACATCACTTTTAACAAATGTAGTTAATCATTGTTTTTCCTTGAAACTGACTTATAAATTATATCTCAGAAGAGCCACCTTGATGCCTTGAATCTTCTAAAAAATGATACATTTCACTTACCCGAATTTATTCTTCGAAATGAAAAATCATTACAAATTTTTCCTAGAATCTACAGTATTTTTTTATGATCTTGAAAAGTCTTAAATTTCCTAAAAGGCTTCTATTTCATCCATGTTTACCAATCTACATTGGATTTTACACATTTTGAAATCTTTTCAAACCTCAAATTTTTTATCAATCTTTTCAAAAATTTTCAGCCTTCTACATGTCTTTTAAAATTATTTTAATTTTTCCTATTTTTTTTAAATGCTTCAAAATTTTTTAAATGCTCTTGAAATCTTCCAGCATTAAAAATTAATTTGCGAAATAAGAAATTATTTGAAATATTCCCCGGAATCTTCAATTTTGCAATAACAACTAGCCTTAAAAATGTGTCATTTCAATCAATTTATATTATTAAAATTCATAATATGCATTGGTATTGAAACAAACGTATTTGCATTGTCTTGTTTTTATAATAAAAAAACGTGCGCATCCTACAAAAAAAATAATTTTGTTATTGAACACTTTATTGCAGCATGTGTCGTTTTTCCATATATTACATTGGTTTATTTTTAATGTTATTTTTTGCAAATTGAATCAAAAATACGCATCCTAGCGTAAAGTGGTTCTAAGAAAAATTTTACATCAAAAGTTTTTAACTAATTTCGTAGATCATTTTTGGTTGAACAACTTTCGTAAATTAATTTTTTTCGTCTTTTGTGTGTTTTTCCAAAAATTTTATTATTTTAGTTTGATTGCTTTTTTGAGCGATTAAAACGAAAATTAAGTTTCTTTAAAATTATTATTTAGGATGAATTTTTATAGTTCCTTTTCGCATGAGCAACTTTGTCTATTTATTTATTTCCATAGCTTCTGTCTTTTGTCCAAAAACTTGATTCTTTCATTTTTTTAATTTTTAATTTCTAAGAATTAAACAAAAACTACAAAAAATATCAAAAAGTGATTGCTGACGAATTTGTAGATCTTTTTTGAATATTTATATTATATAAATAATACTAATAGTATATAATTATACATAAAATATATACAATCTTTTTTTCACGTTCCTCGCGTCGTTTTTCCACAAATTCAATTTTTCTATTTTGAATGCTATTTTATCTTAGTAACTTTTTTAGTTTCTTGCACAGTTTGACCGCAAAATGAAATTTTCGATTTTTCATTTTTTTTTTGTGCGACTAAAATTTGAATTTTTGATTTTTGGTAAAATTCAACAAGTTGTTTTGACAATATTTTAGGCTGTTCAAAAAGCAACGATTTTCTTCTTACGAAATTTTTTTAATATCGTGAGTTTTTTCGCTTAAAATGTTCATTTTCGTTCTTTTTTTGGAATTTTTTAAATGCTATAAGTCCGGTAATTTTTTTAAATAATTTTTTCCATTCTTCATTATTTTCTTGTGCGATCAAAATTTGAATTTTTTATTTTGCATAAAATTCGAAAACTTGTTATGACAATAATGCAGGGTGTGCAGAAATGAACGATTTTCTCTCCTTGACCTTTTTTCTTATATAAAAAAAAGTCATTTGTATATTTTATTTACCTTTTTGTGTACTATTGATACCTGTCCATAGAATTTTTATATATTAAAAAAAATTGTTTTTAAAAAATAACAGACAGACAAACAGACACACATTTTATGAAAACCTATTTTTTGAGTTCAGGGTGTCTCAAAACGTGGACATGTGACAATCACGGGAGGGTTCAAATTTTACATAAATTGAATACCTTCTCTGATGAGAATGTAAAAAGAGAATTTTTTAAAAAGTGTAAAAGATTGGGGTAGGGGAAAGTCTGGATATTTCAAGCTTCTTAAAGCATAAATTATTATTCTCAATAATTTAATATAAATTATAAAAAACATATAGGAATTAAAAATTGAGACATACTCTAGGAGAGTTTTCCTTATCTTATCTCAAGTGTGTGTCGAAATTTAGAGGCTAACGTTTTTTGTAATGCTCACTTTAAGAAACATGTGTGCAATATTTACACCAACTTCAATAACATGACAGGACAAAATATCTCTATTATAGTCAACACATTTAATTTAGATTCATGAGTGTTTAAGGTTTTGTAATTTCATTAGAAATTAGGACGCGTATATGTTTTATCCTTGTTTATTCGTGGGGTTTCTTCCTCTGATTGGTTACCACGAGCATTCATATAAACGTTTCTGAAGAACAAGAAGTCAGTTCTTGAAAAAAGAGTTATTTTGCCCTGTGGAGTATTAAATCTCGATTTTGCTGAAAAAAGAAGCAGGAAGAAATGAAATTCTCAATTCCTCTGCTGTTTCTGTTTATTATTTGTGAGTATGAGACATATAAATTCGAAATTATTGCAAAAAATCTATAATTTTTACATTTTTTCTATCTGCTTTGTTTGTTCAAGCCAAAAATTTCTTCAAAGCCTGTTAGTTTTTGAACTATTTCAGATGTTGCAATTTTATTTTTGTATTCTGGACAATATGCAAAATCTTTTCAATTATTTGTTGTGTAAATTTATTTTTAAACTTTTTAAAACACAGGTAAAAATATTAGATATGAAGAAATTTTTGTATTGTTTTAACATATAGGTAACCATTTTACCACTCATGTCTCTATTTTATAATCAACAGGTCATTCTGGAAAAATTTTGAGTACAGAATTTGATGAGAGTGACATGATTTTACCGGAACCTATTAGCGGTGTTCTTTACTCAAAACAGTACAAATCAGTTTGCCACATAAAAGAGAAATTTGACGAGACGAAAACATTAAATGATTATTATAACATGGAATACTTAGATCAGTTCGACAAGAAAAATTCTGAAAAATCTAAACGGTGCCCAAAAGATAAAAAATTGAAGTCATTGACGAAAGAATTAGTCAAGAAGGTTTGCGATCCGAAAGCAGATCACTCAAAAATGGCAGAAGAAATTGATAAAAGGATTTGCGGCATCGTTGCCAAAAGGTAAGTTTTCTGAAAATTACGTTTGCATCTATAAAATCTAAAATTTAAATATACTAGTTCAAAAATTTACAGTTTTTTAAGTGAATTTTTAATAACAATTCTATTCCTTCCTAGCGCTATAGCCTGGCGTCATGGCTATACGAACTCAGCTTTTGTGTCAGAACCTGCCTTTTTTGGTGAATAAACTTCTCTGTCAGAAGCCGGCTGTGCCCAGGAGTTTTTCTGTAGTTTTTCACTCCTCTGACCAAATTTTCAGGCGAATCGCGAGCGCTTTTAATAAATATCCGACGGCAGATGATGGGAGATTTTACAGATAGAAGTCCTTTGAATCGTAACTTTTGACATGTATCTAGAATGATTTTTAACTTCGAAATTGTTAACAATATGTTTGAAAATTCATATTACTTTAGAATAATAAAAGTTCACAATTTTATGTGTATGTTTTATTCAAAAGAATCCATATTCAGCATTTAAACAAAAATAGTTGCATATCGAACCAAAGAGATGAAATTTCTAAATAAACATTTCCCACTATAATGATAAAAAAATAACTGAAATGGTTGCATTTACGGTTACAAAAACAAAATTATATACCGAAAAAGCGAATTTTCAACAAAATAATCAAATTTTCAAATGAGCAGATCAATCTTTATCTAGAATTATAAATCTACAATCGAAAAGATGAATTTTCAAACAAGCCGATGAATTTTTAACGAAAATTATGAATCTTCAACAAAAGAAAAAGATTTTTTATTACAAGAGTTCAACTTTCAATTAACTAGTTTTGTTTTAAAGCAACAAAAAATAATTTTTTACAAAGAAGTTCAACTTTTATCTAAGTAGTTGAATTTTCAACTAAAAAATCATATTTCTACCAAAAAAGGAATAGTTAAATTCTCAGTTCAAAATTTTCATAGAAGAAAATAAATTTTTGATAAAAGAGTTTAAATTTTAATCAAGTGGTTGAATTTTTAAACAAAAATATTAATTTAAAAGTAAAGAAAATAACTTTTCAACGCCAAAGGAAGAATTTTCAACAAAATGCATGAATTTTTAACCAAATTGATGAATTTTTCAACTAAAAAAAATGAATTTTTTATAAAATAGTTTAATTTTTTATCAGAGAGTTGAATTTTCAACTAAAATTATGAATCTTCAACTAAGAAATGTATTTTCAACAAAAGAATTCAACATTTAACTAACTAGTTGAGTTTCAAACGAAAGAAGATAAATTTATGACAAAATACATGAATTTGCAACAACAAAAAAGTTGTATTTTCGACCCAACACTATAAATTTTCAACCAAAAAGTCAATTTTCATTCAAGTGTTTAAATTTTCAAATAATAATTCATTTTTTAACCAAAAATATGGATTTTCAACCAGACAGCTACAGTTTTTACAAAAAAGGATAACATTTTTACTGAAAGAGATGAATTTATATAGTGATGTATTTTCTACGAAAGAATTGAATTTTCCACATCAAAAAAAAGATTTTCTGAGAACATAGTTCATTCCCAGCCAAGTAGTTAATTTTTTAATTATTGATTTCATTTTTAACCAAAGAGTATAATTTTCTACCAAAATAGTTAAGTTTTGAATTAAAAATATGAATTTCCAACCTGACAGCTGCATTTTTTACCAAAAAAGATTACATTTTTACTAAAAGAGATGAGTTTGCAAACGAAAAAAAAACGTATTTTTCATAAAACGGCTGTGTTTTCCATCAAAAAAGATTAAGTTTGTACGAAAAGAAATGAATTTTCAAACAAAAAAGACGTCTCTTCTACAAAACAATTGAATTTTACAAATCGAAAATAAAAATTTTCAACAAAAAAGTTAATTCTCAACCAGACAGTTGAATTTTCAAAAAAAAAGATACAGATAATAATTGATTATCATTTATAATAATATTCTCTCAGAATAATGCTAGAATATAGCAGCTTTTTTATAATTTTCCACTTTTGGTCCACTTTTCAATTAGAGCGAGTTAGAAATTAATTAAATTGATCAAAAATGATTGTTCAAATAAATCATTATTGTTCATAACTATCTTCTCATATAGTACTGACAGAAAGTTGCATGTTTTTATAACATTTTCAGTTTTGCTTTCAATTTTCAGTTAGAGACAAATAATAAATATTGATATTAATATTAATTTTAACAAAACGGCCCTCAGTAACTATTTCTAGGAAAATTTAGTATTACATCCATTTTATTTCAGAAAAATTGAAGAACAATATTATAAATAATAATTAATGGTTTAAACAATTATTATGGTTGACGTGAGTTAAATTGAGTTGAAAAAACAAAGGTGAATCATTGAAAACATTGATTTTTAACAAAGTAGTTCAACTTTCGATAAGGTATCTGAATTTTGAAGGGAATAAGATGAATTCTAAACCAAAAATATAATAGTTTATATTTGAGCAACAAAATATTTACTAAAAAAAAAAGAATAGACGATTTAAATAAATAAATACGAATTTTTAACAAAATAGCTGAATTTTCCAGGGCCTATTTATTTTTTTCTTAGCTTGTTTCGTTTGTCCAAAAACTTAATTTTTTTCTATTCAATGTAGTTTTATGTGAATGAATCAAAAACTACGCGTCCTGTCAAAAAGCAATTGATAAGAAATTTTACATATTTTTTGGTTGCACAATTTTCGTCTCATCATCTTTTTTCGTATCTTGCATAGTTTTATCGAAAAATGAAATTTTTTATTTTTGTTGCTGTTTGTGCGATCCCAATTTGAATTTTGGATTTTTCAAAAAAATTCGAAACGTTTTGATAATCATGTAGGGCTTAGAAAAATTGACGTTTTCCTTTTCATGACTTCTTTTCATATCGTGAGTTGTTGGGCCTCAAATTTGCATTTTCCTTTGATTGTTTGAATTTTGATAATGCTCTATCTCTGATAATTCTCTTCGAATCAGAAAAAGTCCAATAGGTAAATGATTCGATTTATCGCGTTCTATGAACAACCGACAATACAATTTTTTAATCTTCAAAGGAATGCTCTCAAAAATTTTCAAAATGCTTTAACTTTTTGAATTTATATCCAAAATAGCTGGCTAACGAACTTGACCTTCATTTTCTGATACGTCAAGAGTGCATGAAATTCGAATCTAATAGATTAATTTTTTCAAAAGTTATCGTGCTCACAGTCAAACCGACAGATATATATACATACATGCAGATATACGGCCAGACAGAACATTCGTAAAAACCAGTTTTTCGAGTTCAGAGGGTCTCCAAACGTGAAAATTTGACAAAAACTGGGGGAGGGAGTAAAATTTAAACAAATCTAATACCTTCTCTGATGAGAATGTGAAAATACATTTTTTTAATCAAGTAAGTAATATTCATAGTTGATACTTCAGGAATGATTTCATCTTAAATAGAAAGCAGTTGAATTTAACCAAAAGTACCAATTTCCAACAAAATAGTTGAATCCTCAATAAAAACAAATCAATGTTTAAACAGAAAGTTGCATTTCTAGCCAAATCGGTTTTATTTTCTACCAAAAAGTAAGAATTTTCAACAAATTACGTGAATTTTTAACCAAAAAGATGAATTTTTAACTAGAAAAGATAATCATTCAAATCGAAATATCAATTTCAAAACCAAAAGTGTAATAGTTACTATGTCAGTTTACACAATTATTTCTTCAAAAAATGCATTTTTGATGAAACGTTTAAATTTTCAACGAACGATGTGAATTTTTTGACTAAAGTGACGAATCATCATCAAAAAATGGTTTCCTTTTAACGAAGTAGTTCTACTTTCAACCAGAAATGTTTGATTTTTAATAAAGAATGTAAGAATTGACATTTCAGCCAAGAAAGATTTATAATTAAATAAAAAAAGTAGAATTTAACCGAAAAATTCGACTTTATAACCAAATGTTTGGAACCATAACCAAAACGGATATAATTTATAACAAAATAGTTCAATTTTTGAACAAGTAGATCAATTTTTATCAAAAATAATGAATATCCAACAACAAAAAATGAATTTTCACTAAAAGAGTTCATGATTCATCAAAGCAGGTAAATTTTCGAAAAAAATATGCATTTTCATCCAAGAAGATTAATTTTTCACCAAAAAATACACATTTTCAACAAAACACATGAATTGTCAATCAATAGTTGAGATGAATGCCGTAACAAAAACAATAATACTAGACTTTTGAATTAAATATAATGAACCATTAGCCACAAATATTTGAACTTCTCATTGGTGTATATTAAATTTGTTCAGATATAATTTTTTCTTAGAATTTGAACTCTTAAACTAAAAAAATAAAAACAAAAATCATTCTAGCATTTTATAATACATCCAAAAGTGGCAAGCTAAATGTAGTGGAATCTGTAAAATTGACATAATAAATATCTCCTTCTTTAATTATTATTATTTGTTGTTACAATTTGTCGTTACGTTGGAGAATCATGAGGTAGTTCAAGGATACTGATGAGGAAAATTGGATAATCTTAATAAAGAATTGATAATTTGACCCATTCTGCCTGATCGAGTAAGAATATATTTATGAACTTTTTTTAATATAAAAAAGTTAACTATCATACAAATACTGAATTATACTAAAATACAAGTCTAGCTACTAATATAATCATCCAAGAAATTTAATTTTTGGCTTCATTTTTAACTTAAAAACAATTTTAAATAGAACAAACAAATTATGTACTGTTGAGTGTTCCTTCTGTCCCTGTCCAAGCTGTCTCGATCTTGAAAGCTATACTTTCAGAAATCGCCACGCTGTCTTACGAAATATTGCGCACGCAATCGGCTGTGAGTTTCATACTTTTTTGTTTTACTGCAAAAACTGTTAACCTATTTTTCCAAATATAACTTTGAAAATTCTTGGTCCTGCTGTAGTTTCAAAATTTCTATTAATTCAACTGCTACAAAATATTCTTTTGAAGGCGGGATATCAGAGATAATAATTATGTACTTGAAATGAGTGCTTCTGTACAAGAGCGGGCGCTTAATGCATTCCCGAGACAGCTTGAAGATTACCAATGTCTCTTTTCAAAATAGCTTGGAGATTTCACTTTTGATTTTATTTTTTTTCATGGACAGATTATATGTTTATGCATTATAACCTGCATTTTGCCGATTATTTTTATTTCATTAATCTGACTCTTATTTTTAATTCAATATGGACTCAAAATGACTCCGAGAATTGCCTGGAGGGCGCCAGATAGTTTTCCTACATTAAAACTATCAAAGGGAAAAGGAAATTCAATTTTTCCTCAACATTAATTTTCATATTATTCTTAAATTATTAAAGTAGCTTGCCCGATAGCTCCAGTAGAGTGGGCCGGCAAGGAATAACGCAGAGGGTTAGAATAAAGTTAATCCACACGATTTTATAATTACTTTATGTATAATTAGATGACGTTAGAATTCGATTCAATATAATTAAACAAATAATTATAATGAGTGGGCCTTCACTCCACTCAACAAGAGTTATTTTCTAGAAACGCCGACATCTCACACCGCGTGACGAGTATCGCCATTTTGACACCGACACACTTTCTTTAGATATTGGTCCGAGTGACTACTTGACAGTTTAGTTTAATAATTATATTTTACCGTACCGAGTTAAGCCGCTCTAGGGGGAGTCCATAACATCCCAGAAAATACATTGAAATTTGATTTCTATATCCCGAGCGCGAGTCAACCATTATGACATTTCCCGGAGTCAGCAACTAATCAATTTCCACGGCGTGTGCCTACCAGTTCGGTACACGACATTTCTTAGAGTGGCGTCTCCGTTCTCCCTCTCATAAGAGTTGGAGGGACCCTCGCGTCTAGAGCGTAGAACTGTTGAGTGAGAGGCCGGTCGGAAGAGAAGGACAACTGCCAAGTTCGGTTTCCCACAGCTTGGTGGCGCACAGTCAGCATGCGCTGTCTGCCACGCAAGCCTTCGTCGCCTGCTGCTAGTCGATGGTCAGGGGTGGGGCTGACTTGGGCGAGCACGCAGATTATCCAGGGCCGCTTGCTCCTGGTTTCCTGAGCGCTCTTGAACGTGCGGGAATCCCATCCACTACGTATGCGCCAGGGAATTCTCTTCGTAGTCCCTGGTGACAGCAGACATCCAATGCACTCAACCTCGTAGAATCTGACTGTTGTTATTGTTATGTGGGGGGTGGTTGATTCACCCTTCCCCCTGAGTTGGATATGAAATAACAAAAGAAATACAAAAGAAATTAGAGTAAATACTGAGAATCATATACTTGGAACCCCGTGGTATGACGATTTGTGGTTCCGTTCGGATGACCTAACCTCCCTAGCGTTTGACAGGTGATTAATTATTACTCACGACGATGTGATCTGATATTAGCCGTCGATATCTCATATTCTAGGCTGATATCTCATCTAGAGTCTAAGTTGTTATTGACGTTAGCAATCTTATAATAAACGAAATTACAAATACGAGAATTCTGTTTGAATACTGGCCGTAGAACTCTTATATTCTCGGCTAGTAGAGTACTGTTTGCAGACAGCCCGTGGATTTTATCTGTGATTCCATACTCATATCGACAGTAAAATATTTTTGAAGCTCAATTTTATAGTTTTTCGATTCATTTGCGCCCTAGAAGTATTTGTATAAATTACCCCGTCACAACATATAATCCGTCCATGAAAAACTTCATATAGGGGAAAATCTAGACGGTTTGGCAAAATTATCTAATATTGGTTTTAGATTGTATTTCAGGTTTTACATTACCTTTTCGAGGTTCTGGAAATACCCCTTCTAAAAATTGCTTTGAAAAAATGAATAATATAGCGATTTTGGGGTCATGCAATTTTTCAGCGAACGCGAAAGTTGATGGACAAAAGTATTACCAAATAAAAAGTCCACCATTTTTTTGTTGTAGAATTCAATTTTCCAAAAAGAAAAAAAAATTCGTGAAATTTCTAAGTATTTCAAAGACCTTAAAGACACCAATAATACTTATAAATTACTTAAAAATATTTAAAAGTATACCTCTAAATTTTGGTAAGTAAAAAGGTTCAGTAGTTGTGAAGTTATATACGATCAAAAAGTGAACAAGGTCAGATTGACCAAGAGTGTAGGAGATGTTCGACAAAATAGATGTATACTCCAAGGTTAACCAAGATCAGAAATATAAACGTTTCAATTTGCCGAAAATTGTACTAATAAATAAATTTTATTTTTTCCTCACATTTTCGTCTATAGAAATATCAACAATTTAATCAAGATACGCATTCTTACAAGTATTACAAAATTAAAGATATACAAACTGATTCTGATAGATTAAATACTACTTTCTACTGGCAGATGTTTAGTTAAATTGTTTAAACAACTTTTCATTATTTTTAGGAATTTTCTCTTAGAATAGAGTTGAAACACGCGGTTTTCCCAAATTTTCAAACTTATTTTTATCCTTTGAGTTTTAGCAAAACAGTAATTAATTAAGCTAAACAGAGTCGCGGAAGACAATAAAGGAGAGATAAGTAGAGTGAGGCCTGATCGAGAGGGTGAGGGAGATATATGAAGAGACAAAAGATAGGCTGTCAAGAAGGTAGTGGATTTCGGAGGGTTTCTGTATGGATGTGGGTTTAAGGCAGGGTCATCTGCTTAGCCCTAAGATTTTTGTGATCGTAATCGTGGATGTAAAGAGTGAGATAAAGGTAGAAGTGTTAGGAGAAGTTAGGGTAGGTGAAGTTAGAGTAGGAGGGATTAGGATATGGTCACTTGCGCATGCAGATGACATAGTGTTGCTGTAAAAAAGCAAGAAGGCCTTAAAGGAGATGATGAAGAGGTTTTGAAGATACCTCGATGAGAGTAGGTTAGAGTTGAATGCGGAAAAGGCCAAGTTTATGATGTTCAGGAAAGAAGGTGTAAGGGATAATGGAAGGAAATGTATGTAGGAAGAAGATGACGATGCTGGAGGTGAAAGAGTTTATGTACCTGGGCTTCCAGTTTCGGAGGAATAGGTGTTAGATGGTCGTACGTATAAAAAGAGAATGAGGTGAGCAAATGTGGTGATGTGGCAGGTCTGGGGGTTGGGAAAAAAGTTTCTTGCGGATGATTTTCAAAGGAGAATGTATTTGTTTGACTCACTAGTGATGAGTGTGCGATTGTACGGATTGGAGGTTTTGGGGTGAAAGGAAAGTGAGGAGATGAACAGGGCACAGGAGAAGTGTGTGAAGTGGACACTATGGTTGGGAAGAACTACACCTATTTATGTTCTTGGGAGGGAGGCGGGAAGAGAAGTTTAGAGATTATAACAGGGAGTTTATCGGCAAGTATGAGAAGAATTTTTTGGAAGAAGGAGGAAGTAAACTGGTTAGGTGGTGTTGTTGGGAGATGGATAACAGGGAACTGGATGGTAAGATAAAGGGTGAAGGAGAAAAGCATATAATAAGTAAGGGGCTGCGGCGTGATGCAGTGAGAAGCATGCATGAGTAGGAGAGAAAGGTGTATGTGGTGGTCAAGAAGAATGGCATGGAGAAAGAGAAGGCAGAAGGGGAGTAGAAAATAAGATGGTATGCAAGTGTCGGACACTGGTTGGAGGATCGCGCAAGGGCGGAAACAAGTGGCATGAGCATGGTGGTATTATTGCATAAAAGAGGGGGAAAAAGCGTGGTCGCATGGGTGGAGCGGGTTTTGTGTGTTATGGATAAGAAGATATTTGTTTTAGATTTTATTTCAGTTTTTAAGTTACCTTGTATACACTTATAGGTCACTTTTGTTTTGCGCGGGCATGAAGTTGATGCTTCATTCGTTGATCATGTGAAAAAAATAATATAGGGATTTTTTGTTAATAAAACTTGTCAGCGAATCTCAAAAGTTACTGGTCAAAATGAAAATGCATTTGCTAATTGATTTGTCTTTGAACAAGATCAAAAATATAAACCTTTTAATTTGCCAATAATTGTACCTGTTTGTCATATTTCAATACAATATACACGGGTCCAAATAGTTGAATCTTCTAAGAAATGGTTGAATTTGAGAGCAAAAAATACGAATTTCTTTTAAAATAGTTGATTTTTAGACCAAAAATTGTATCCCAAATAATAAATATAGACGTTTCAACCGAGAGGAGTAAACTTTAGACAAAAAATAGTTGAATTTCCTTATTGAGTTCTATTAATTCACAACCAAATAGCTAACTTGAAAATAAAAATATAAATCTACAAACAACAACAAAAAAATACATTTTTCAAAAGAAGTAATTCTAATCTTCAACAAAATATTCAACCAAAACAAATCAATTTCCAACTATAAAGTTGCATTTCTAACAAAAACTGATGCATATTCTACCAGAATGGAAGAATTTTAAAAAAATTACGTGAATTTTTAAACAAATAGATGAAATGTTAACCAGAAAATATAATTTTTCAGATCAAAATATCAATTTTAAAACCAAAAATGTAATAGTTTCTTTTTGAGTTTACACAATAAATTAAGAAAGAGGAACGCATTTTGTATCCAACATTAAAATTTTTAACTAAAAATGTGAATTTCTTTACTAAAGTGAAGAATCATCATCAAAAATTTGTTTCTTTTACAAAGCAGTTCTACTTTCAACCAAAACCGATTGATTCTTGATGAAAAATGTAATAACTGATATTTCAGTAAAAAAGAAATTGAAATTTAATGAAAGCAGTTGAATTTAATAAAAAAAATTGATTTTTCAACAAGATCTTTGAGAAGATAACTAAAACAGATTCATTTTTAACCAAATAATTTAATTTCTAACCAAAAAAGAGTATATTTCTACCAAAATAGGTAAATTCAAACGCATAAAGACGTATTCATAACAAAATTGTTCATTTTTCCAACAAAGAGATCAACTTTTACCTGAAATGGTCAAACAAGAGGATGCATTTATAACAAAGAAGATTAATTTTTCTACCAAAAAATACACATTTTCAACAAAATACATAAATTGTCAATCAATAGTAAAATTTGTAACTAAAAAATGAAGAATTTTCAACTAAATATCAAAAGTTTCAACCAGATGAGATAAATTACGTACAAAAAATATAATAGTAGACTTTTGATTCGAAAGGAATGAACCCTCAACCCAAAATATTAGAACTTCTTATTGGTTTAAATAAAATTTGTTTGGATATAATTTTTTGTTATCATTTGAATTCGTGAACTAAAAAATAAAAATAAAAACCATTTAGGCATTTTTTAATACGTCCAAAAATGTCAAGCTTTTAGTAGTGCCCGTAAAATTCACACATTAAGTATCTCCTCTAATTTATATTATTTTTTGTATGTCAAACATACGAATTGAGAACCCCGAAAATCCAAGCAATAGCCTACGTGATCTTCCACTCAAGTTTTCATCGAAAGCTTGAGTTGAAGGTCCTCCGTGGCAAATTGCCGATTTTCGGGATTCGAAACGACGAGTTTGCCCACCCTAAATGAGTCATTGCTTGTTTGGGTCCATTCGTTCCATCCTCAGTAGGCCTGTTAATGGCCGGAAAAGTCGCCCGGCTGAGTAACGACAGCCTGCTAACACGTGCCCAGGCCGTGTTTACAAAAATAGCAAGGCAGGCTTAGTCACGTACGCCAGCGTCTCTCTCTCTCACTCCAACGCGCGCTTCCTTCCTACCTTCCACCGCTATTCCTCTCTCCCTCCTTCTCTCTCTTTCTC